>WAAB01009226.1:44107-54242 GCA_013389865.1 Piaya cayana | reverse complement strand
ACTGATTATGTAAGCAAATTTGGACTGGAAACCATCAGCTGAGAACAAACAGATACCAAGATGCAGTCCCTGAGGGACTGTCTTGAAGGGTAGTCTATGTGTGAACCAGGAATACACTTCCACAGGTATAAATTGCCCTGACTTCCCGGGACTGAGTGATTTACATCCACAGAGACTTAGCAAGAGAATGGGACGATGCTACTTTTGTAGTTTTAGTATCATTATTTGGCAGCAGTGCAAGTTCAAACAGCCTGCACCCCAGGCCTATCCCGTTCCTTGACTGGTGCTGGTACAACCCCTTGTGCTGCTGAAAACCATCCTCCAGGAGCTGCAGCCACCAGGCACAAGGAAAGCTGCCTTCTGCCCAGTCAGCAATGTGGTGCAGATAGTTATTTCACCATCTAGAATAGGAATGACAGCATGAATCGTTCCTTTTTCCTCCCTTTTCTTTTTCATTCCATTCCTCCCAATCTATGCAAAACTTGGATGTTTTTCTCTTTTACCCTCTTCTAAGATGCAGAGGGAAAGCAGGTTCCAAAAAGGTCACCAGCATCTGCCTCAACATCCAACTCTACCCATATTCGTTCAGAATATTTTGCACATAGAGTTAAACATTCTGTAATCAACCTCTATCCACATTGTACCCATAAGTAAACTGAGGCCTAGAACAGTGACGCTGCAAGATCATAATGTGAGTTAGTGGTGGAAACAAGAATAAAACTCAGGAGTCAGCTGCTAACCACATAAACTATCCCTGCTGCTGGCTGGGAAAGTAAAAATAATGGTTTGGAGTCCTCCAGTTTTCATTATTAGCTTTTTGGATGAGATTTGCCTAAGGGGAATGAATTATTCTCCGCTGTTGCATCAGTATGTTTCACTTCAGCTGAATTATGTGTCACTTTATGGTAGGGTTGTCTTCATTTTTTTCTTGGTTGTGCTTAGGGAGATCTTTGTGAACATCTTGTTTGACAAATTCTGCACCACCCACATAACCACTTTGAGGCAAACTTAGCAGAGTCAGAAACTGAGCTGGGCCCACTTATCTTCGGTGGATCTCGTCTTCTTGTTGTTAATTGCAAACTGCAAGGGCCAGTGGCTGGAGCAGAGCGTGGGGCTTGGATCTAAGTACTAGTGATTTGCTTTCTTGTTTTGTCCTTGTGGCTTTGGGCAAGTCACTGAACTTGATTGATAGTGTGTTCATTTATGTGCTTGTTAGTTCCTAATGAAAATTTCAGTCAATGCAAAAACTATCTGCAGCAATATTTTTATGCTATTTTTTTAAAAGGAGGAGAGACTACATTAAAAAAGAATGTCTTCTACACACAAAAACATTTCTTTCTTCTTTTCTTCTTTTTTTTTTCAGTTTATTGAAACCAAACATGGAAAATAAATCATCCTTAAACCAAGAACTGCCATTTTTTAAAAGAAAATCCGGAAAAGAAATTTCTTTTTTTAAAAAAAGCAACAACAACCTAACCTCAAACCCTTCATAGAAGTTTTCACCAGCAGTGAAGGGGCAGCACTTTATAACCTGCCCTGTCTCGATTCAGCTGCTTCAGTTTCAAATGTCAGCAAATACTGGTGAGTTTCAAAAATCATTAGGTTGTGTTTTGGATGACATTTAGTTAAGCAATGCTTCTTGTGTATGGCACAGTCTTGGTTACATTATCTAGCAGAATAAAAACAGATGGCAGAGGAGTAACTATTTATCTTCCTGGTAAATTTTAATACACAGGGAAGTGAGGGCATAACATGATTGGTTTAAACTTGGTAACATATGGTCACCGGGAGCTACGAAAGCTTTCCCCAGCCAGCACCTAATCCGGATGTGAAGGCACTGCTACTGCTATAACCTTCTCCTACTTGAGCTAAAATATCTTATTTCCATTTCCTCTTCTCAGCCTGTTTCTGGGTGGACGACTTCTGCACCAGCACAGTTGCACACCATCTAGTGCCCTGGCACAGCAGTGCAGCTCAGCTTGGAGAGTGCAGTTATGACACAACCACTGGTGCAAAAAGACCGGACAGACAAGAATGGTCCATGACATAGGCAGAAAATTTCAGAACAGCTCACTAGAGTAAATAATGAAAGCTCTGCCAAGTGGTGAGAAGTTTACTGGTGCTCACTGCAGTGGGGAGAATATTAATGTACTCCCGATGAAAACCTGGCCCTGTTTTGGATGTTTAGTATATTCTGTGATTATGGATTGTCTGCTTTTGAGCTGGTAGCAGGCTTGAGTGAGACTCCTCTACTACACGTTGAATGAGAAAGACCTGCTGTTTGTGTTTGTTCTATTCATAGTTATACAGGACAAATTTCAGTCCCCCAAAAGAGGTTTCTAAGGCCTGTGCTGTAGAACAAGTGCAGTCAAAGTGAGAAGGTGTTCTTGGGGGCAAAAAGGACTGTCTGGCAGGACAAAACTGAGCTCTGAACCTTTCGTAATTCAGTTTGCTTAGCAGCCTTGGGTGGATGTTGAATTTCATTATGCCTTCAAATTGCTGCAGATTTGTTCAAAGAAGCTTTCCTTGCTGGTAGGGCCACACGACAAGAACTAGCACGATCATGTCTGACAATGACGTTAAGCACCTTTTGGAGCAGCCGAAACAACCACATCAGCCAAGAGGTGCTGCCTGCCAGCCTTAGAGATAGGCGAATCGGATTATTCCTGCAGACACCTGCCAGCCAGGATCCCTTCTGCCTCCCCTCCAGGTGAAACTCTGATTCAGCATCTTAAACAAAACCGCAAAACCTGCTTGTCAGTCTGGGAGCTCTCTCGTCTCTCTCTTCCCTCCACCACAAGACTCCACATGCAGCCATCCTGCTGCCCAGGGCCTGGAGCGCAGGAGCAGGGTATGTTCAGGAGCAGCCTGAGCACTAGCTGCTGTTTGAGAAACTGCTGGGCTTTGGCTCGCTTGAGGAGAGTCATTGATGCTTCCCAGGCTTGGCAGAAATTTGCACTCCCAATGAGTGCTTTTCAGCACGTCCTGGGCTTTGTCACACAGGCACAACTGCATCAGGGGGTTTGCTGCTTTTCAGAAGCAGGAATCTGGTGGTTTGTTCCTACTCAGGCTTTTTTTTTTTTTTATTTCATGTAATTTAATTGTATCTTATTTTTGCTAAGTGGTTTGAAATGACAGCAAAGTAGAAACACAATAAAAGGCTAATCCTGAATGCAGTTATTGTTCCAAGCAGAGACACTGGAGCCTTCCCAACCCAACCTTGTTTTGGCCCCCAGAGCAGCCTCTCTTCAGGTGGGAAGGAGGGTTGAGCGATAATTTTTTAGCTGAGTGGAGTTGGCTGGAATTCCTCTTCAGCCTGATACATTCTTATACTTGCCTGAGTCATCCTAGTCCTTCTTGCAGCCCTCCTCCGCCGCCCCCTTCTTAGTCCTTGGATTTTATGTTTGATGAGGTTCACATATCACAATCGGGTTTATTTACTCCCCAGAGTCTGTTGGATTTCTTTCCACAATTTCACTGATTTCCTACAGCACAGAGTCCAAGTTGAGAACTAGTATAGCTTTCAACCTTATAATTCAGCCGCCTTCTTTATCCTCTTCCCTGACAAGTCCTTTTATTTCCTATTGTAACCCTATTTTTTTTTCTTGTCTGGTTCTCTGTACTCAGTCCAATAGATCTGTCCAAACTAGTAAAGGAAGCCTTTTCATAGTAGAAGTATTCAACATTTTTATCTCTTCCCTTAATAGAAGTGCAGGCATAGAGGCTTTTGAGTAAGTGAGAAGGGAAAATATACTAGCTTTGGATATCAAAAGAAAGGCAGAAGGAATTGTCATCCTACCTAATAAATGAAAAATCCTGGGAAACACTGTATTTACAAAGTGGGGAAGATTAAACACCTCTCTTTCCTCTCTGCTATCTATCCAAAACAGCTCCAGAATAAGTATGAACCCGCAATCTGGAATTTAAGCCCTTTCCTTGTCTAGGTGGCTGCAGTGGTTGAAAACATACATCCCAGAGCTTGAAACTGGATCTGAACTATGCTATCGCAGTCTCTGTCTCTCCCATCACTAGGCTACATCTAAAGATATTAATTTTGCACTTGATGAACTATAAAATGAACATTCGCCCTACAGCAAATGCATTTTTCTAAGGCCCCAAGAGTATTCCTGTAAATCAGGAGAAATAGCATGGAGATGTCATGAAATTGTGAATAGAACTTGATCATGTAGAGTAACAAGAAGACAAAAGTTGTATTTAGAACACTTTTCACTAGACTGAATAGAAGGAATTATGCTCCTGTTGTTTGCCTCATGGCTCTAGCCATTACGATGTTTGTAGAGGTCTACAAGAACTAGACTGTGATATTCAGAGGCTCGAAGTGATGTGGAAGAAAAATGCCAAGCTTTGAACAGTCAGTGAAAGAGAGATTAAAAGAAGAGAAAAAACAGTGTTACCCCTGAGAAAACAGAGCATGTAGATAATAAAACAACTCTCATCTAACAAGAAAAGTTCCATTGAAGTCCAACCACTTTCACAGATAAGGGATATGTCAGGACCAGGACACAAAAAACATATTTCTCTTTCTTTTTTGGGCCACGGTCACCAGCTTTTAGACAACTTTTTTTTTGGAGCTTGTGCTGAAGCCCAGCTCCATAGTCATCTTTGTTGGGAGGGTCCTTTTCTAACCTTAACCTAATCAGGTTAATTAGACTACATTGTGGTAGCACTTGCTAATCAGTGCTTGAAGCTATAAAGACAGCAGAAGTTGTAAGACTGTTTGCATCTAGTATCAAACTAGAAATACCGTGAGCAGCCTTATAGGTACGTAATGCTTCTGTCTTTTCTTCTCCATAGTTTTATATTAGTTATCAGATTCACTGCTTAATTGAATCTAGTAGTGATAAATCCCTTCATGTTCTCTTCCACGCAGAGGAACAGTGGCAGGTGACTGTAGTCTTTTCAGAGAGGAGGACTTTATCATTACTGCATTACCTCAGGTAGACCAGCAGAGATGTTGGTAGGCTTTTCCTGAACAAGGTAAGTCTGTATTAAATGTTAATGGGACACAGAAAGTATTTTATATCCCTCAAAGACCTTGTCTCAGGGTCTTGGCACACTTGGGCATAAGCTTCATGCTTTGATCAGCAGCTTGTAAGGAAGGGGGAATACTCTTTTTTTTTTTTCTGAGCAAATGATATATCTTATTTTAGTCAGTGTGCAGCCTTCCCAGAACAGTAATCCTGGGTATTGTCTGTAGTGTTTCTGCTTTAATCTCTCTTTCTACACAATTGCTTTCTCCACAAGGAGTTTTTGCTGTGTTGGTGTCTTCCAGGATCTGCAGCTTGTCTAGCAGTTTTCTAGTTCAGGTCCTGCATGTTTCTTGCTATAATGGATCATATGAAGCTTCCACCATAAAAAGTACAAAATCATTTACAAAGGTTCTTGTGCTCCAGAACTGAAAACCCAACCTAGAATACTTGGTTTGGACACACGGAGGTGTCAATTCTTAGCCTAAAAAATGATTTGCCTAAGAGCTCAGCTGGAATAGCTCTTCATAAGACAATCTGTTATGTCTGAGCTATGAACAGTTTGGTACATTGCTGATCCGTCTCAGTGTGCTGTTAAGTTGTTTTTGTCTCCTTACTGGTTAGGCGTATTCTCCTCCTTCACTTAATTCATTTCTCGTGGAGTGTTTTTATTCAGCAGTTGTCACCAAGTCAATATGACATGAGACAGGAGGGAGGGGAGGGACATACTCTGCTTGATGTATTCAGTGTCTCTATTACTGTAGATGTACAGGATAACTACGGCCCGTTCTAGTCCCTCCTGCTGCTTTTCTGACTGGAGACGCTGCTCTCTGCCTGCTTAGAGGCAAATAAGAGGCAATGCTTGTTGACAGTGGCTGGAATCTCGTTTCCTTGTTTATGTTGCTGGTGACTACTTGAGCCCATCCACCTCAAGTGCTTGGTAGTGAGCACTTTCACCTAGTAAGCTACACTTTCAAAAAACTCTTCTGATCCTTTCACTGTCCTCGTTGCAAAGTACTGCTTGTATAGAGTTACTTGGAATGGTTTATACATAAGTACACACTTCAGACTTTTAGATTTACCACTCTATTCATTCTTTCATATAATCCTGGCCTTTTCCCTCCCTTCCCTGCTCTCTGTATGTCTTCTTATACTTTGTTTCTACGTGCCTAAGTCATGCCTTAAATAACAGCTGTCTGATTCTTTGCTTCTTCTCATACCTAGCTAATTATTTTCAATTTATTGATTTTTCCGCATGGAGATTAATGGATTATTAGACTCTCAAAGCCTGTATCCACACAGCTGTGCGCTAATGCTTGGGTAGGGGAAAGGGCGGGGATATATGCGTTTCTGTGGTTGATCACCTTTCTGATGAACTTGTGTAGCCAACCAAAGGGATTTTTATCCGCCTTATTCATTATAAAAGCCACAAAGCATCACAAATTTGCCAATAAGGTAATAAAAAGTAATAAATAAAAGCTTGACAAGTTTGCAATAAGAAAATTTTTAATGTGTGCTTTTCCTATACCGTTACTTGCCCTGGCTAATGTATTTTGGATGCGAAAGAGCCAGGCACAACGGCAAAGCACCGTGGGACAGATGTGGATGGTGTGGTGTCAGAAGCTCCCATAAGAGCCCTGTTTGTCACACCCCTCTACTACACCTGTGTTTGTGACTGCTGTTCCAAGAAACCTAAACTGTAACTGGTAAGATGAGCTAAAATTGCAATGTCCCAGTTAGAACCACTGGTAAGACTTGGCTGGAAGGGAGCTGGAAATAGTGACAAGGATGCAGTTTTACAACCAAGACACAGGAATGAAGAGCTTGGATACAGGAGATCTGAGGTAGAACGTAGCTAGAGAGCAAGACTTATTTAGTCACAAGCTAGTGACTTTTTAAAAACCAGTTCAAAAAGGGAATGGTGGGACAGCTGATGTGTCCAGATGTTGCTTATTCCACCCCCGAAATGTTAATCTCCAACACAAATTAACCTTGGATGTTTTTCTCTTCCCTCTTAGACATATACTATTTGTCAAGCCATGTTGCCTTAACACTTCTTCACTAATTAGAATCATAGAATCATAGAATCACCAGGTTGGAAGAGACCCACTGGATCATCGAGTCCAACCATTCCTATCAACCACTAAACCATGTCCCTGAGCACCTCATCAACCCGTCCCTTAAACCCCTCCAGGGAAGGTGAATCAACCCCCTCCCTGGGCAGCCTCTGCCAGTGCCCAATAAGCTTAGCTTGCCCAAGGAAAGAGTGCATCATGGCAGTCTTTAGATGAATGAGTTAGTACGTGTCTTGCTGACTGGAGCCCATTGTGGGTCATTGCTGCACGTTTGTCCTTTTGGCTTTTGTTGAAAATGGCTCAAGGTACCAAAACCCTAAAGTTTCCTGTGAAGCTAGGAATGGATCAGTGTGGGTAAGGTAGTGTGGGCAGGAAGGCATGCAAACATCTGGTTTGAATAGCTCCGTGCATGCAATATCAGCCAACTTTCTGTACTTTTCACAGTTGCTGAGGTTTTTTTATCCCAGAGCTCTGGAGCAGTGGTGAACCCCACCCTCCCTGTGCCTCCCAGGAAGGCTGTGCGGAAGTTCATTGAAAGATGGTTAACCTTGTTCATTTACAGGAGCCACTGAGGTTAGAAATGACTCTGAGAAGTCCAGACCCACTTTTGAATGTCAAGTGTCTCCAGTGACACTAGGGAGGCAGGAGGACCTGGGCCGTGGTGGGCTTCTGATGGGAAAGCAACATGTGAGAAGACAGGCAACTGAGTGGCCTGCAGGATACACATTCCTAAATGTCACTTAGCCATACAACCTGCGAGGGCGGAAAAGTGGGCAGATGGAGAAATAATATTTTCATTGAAAATTCTCTGTGTCTAAAGTATTTCCTGTCAGGCTCCTTCCAAGGAGGGCTGAAGTGAGGAAGGAGGGGGGCCGAGGTGGGATGTGTGGCAGTGCATACGAGTTTGTGATTCCTCAGACCTCTCCATTTTGAAAACATTTAACTCAGCCTCCTTTTTTTTCTCCCCCTCCTTGAGAAAAGGATCATGCTAAGCATTACTGGAGCCGGAGGCAGTTTGGGAAGTGAAATAAACACCTGACTGTTAAATGGTAAAGGTTTACTCAACCAAAAATAAAAATAGTTCTGGTTTCTTCCATGATGCTCTAGAGTTACGCTCATCAGTGCAAACCTCCAACTTATGTGCACAGGGGGAGTCTTGAAAGGTTGAAACTCTTCAGAGGGGAAAATTTTGAGGGAATAAGACAGGCCTCCCTCTTCCGCCTATGAGAAAACACTGCAGCTGTTTTGCTGGTGCAACCTAAAAATAAACCCCCTATCTCCTTTCCTAGCTGCTCATATCGGTTTCATGGGAGTTATCTCAAACCCAAGGTGTTAAGTGTAATGGGTCAGAGTCTCAAGGATGAGCACAGTCCCATTCAGATTGTCTGAGAGACAGGAGGGATCTATTTCTCAACACTCAAGAGAATCTGAAGGAGTTTGGGGCTAAAGTCGCTGCAGCCTCTGGGTGTTCAGGAACTGCAAGTGGCAAACGATACAGAGCAAACAGTGTAACTGGGCAGTGTGAACATGCCTATTCAGGGATGGTCCAACAGTAAACCAGACATTATAGAATAAAGATTGACATTAGGAATCATCGCAGGAACCTTTTTTTTTTTACTGTAGCTCTGCCCATTGAGTTGGATGCTGTAGATGATCAGAGAGCCAAACATGGAGCATAAAAAGTTGCAGTATGTGCAGAATTACCGCTTATGTGTCGCATCCAAAGTGCAAGATGGAAAATATTATGTGTTACAAAAGATATTTATTAGGGTTGATCATGTATGACACATACATTTGCAATATGTTTCCTTCTGTCAGGTCATTCCTAGATGGACTAGGAAATACCATCTAACAAATGTGAAATAGAGCAGATTTCTTCCCTGTACGATGGCTGTTTGCTGATTCCCGAAGCTTGCCAACTTGTAAAGTAGCCCAGAAAGCCTATATGTGAACTAAACCCTTCTTAATAGCTATTGCATTGTCCTGTGTAGAGTTTCGTCTTCAAGTAACAAAACAGACTAAGCAAACTAATGAAAAAGGTTGCTCTTTCTGCTCATTTTTATATTGGGGAGAGAAATACGGTGACTGATGGGAGTCCAAACTGGCATCTCTTTCTGACTTGGCTAACGCTGACTGCTTGGTAAAAAAAAGTCTGCATCTTTCCCCTTCTGAACCAAGATGAAGCAAATCCATGGGATTCAAAATCATTTGGGACTTCCAGATGGATAAGCTGAATTGGAATTACAAGACTCCTAAACCTTCACTTGCTCGTGGGACACAGAAGGTCCAGAGATAGAGAAACACCCAACCTGAGATGATCAAAAGCTGGATTAGCATGGAGCTGCTCTTGCTAACATGAAATTTGCTGTAGTTAACCAGAAAGTTTGAGGGCAAGAAATTATAGAACAATTTGGGCAAAGAGAAATGAAAGCCACCTGTTTAAAGTTAGCCTTTAACCTATTCCCTCTGCCTTCCCTTTTGCTTTCTCTCTCTTTCAAATTCTCCCAGTATCTCTGCTTTCCATAGAAGCAAATCTTCCCCAGGGAAAGTCAATTCTGAAGGCAATTTTCCAAAAACCATTTGGCAGAATTGGCCGGTACTTCAACAGCAAACATGAAAAGGCATTTATTCCACTAACTCAAACGTAGTTTGGAAGAGACATTACTGAACTTGTTTTAGGAATATACTTTGACTGCATCGGTTTTATTGCTTCTTGTATAAATGTCAAACTCAATTTACCTCAAAGCAGAAAAAAAACCTTAAAGTACACGGTAATGTATATATTACATACACAAGCTGGGAATAATATGTTATCTCTATGGTAAACGCAAGCTCGTGTAGTGTTAATTGTGCCCAGTGTCCACACTCCGTATTTCATCAGTGGTAAGAAGCAGGGTGTGTGATCCTGGTATCAAAGGCTAAGAGTTTAGGATTGTCATTAAGCTGGCCTGGTGATACAGGATCCTAAAAATCTAATAATTCTTAAATTTTGGTTGCTTAATTTTGCACCTTAAAATTTGCCCTTTTCATTCCTTAAAAGTGTTTGTGTTTCCTTTTTTTTTTTTTTTTTTT
>WAAB01009226.1:0-44098 GCA_013389865.1 Piaya cayana | reverse complement strand
TTTTTTTTTTTTTTCTTGTTGTGTAAGGAACTTCTGGTAACCTCATCCTTTGTGCACAATCAGCAGCATTTAACCTTGCACTGTTAGCACATCAGCTAACACATCACATTTGAGATACAGGACACCCAGCAGCAAAGAATTTTTTTCCTGCAAGGGGGGGAGAAGAAAAGAGCAAGTCTTCTGAATCCCTATTTCAATGGGTACTCATTGCCAAATTCTTTAGCAAGAAGTGAATTGGCTATTTCAAAACACTTTATCTCAGCAAAACTATAGTTGGAATTTCTTGGGGGCTAAGGAAGAAAGCACATCTTTAATCCAAAGGTTATCCCCCTGCTGAATTTCAAAGACTTGCTGCAGACTATGTGGGAGACAGAGCTTCCACAGGAAAAAAAAAAAAAGCAGATTCTTTTTTTGATAAATAATAAGTATTAAGCAACCTGCATATAATTTCTGCCATTTTACTGTGAAACATAGTTTGAAGAAATTTTAAGTATTAGGCCAGACTACATATTAGGCGCTGCCATTTGAAAAATATTACTGTGAACACATTAGACTTTGCAGTGGTTTCATTTGCATTTAAAGTCTGATCTTGCAGACCTGGAACTTCATATGAGTAGCTGCAATGGCACCAGCAGCACTTCTTATCTACATAAACTTAATGTCTTGCACAATTATTTGCAGGATCAGGACATAAGACTGAAAATGCAATTACTTTGTTAGCTGCAAAAAAGAAAATGCTCTTTGGAATAGGAGGTGAGATTCTCTGCTGGAGTAAATGATATAGGACTCATTGAATTCTATGGTGCTATCCTGATTCACACCCACTGATATGGTCCATTAATTTTAGTGTATGAAAATGAATCTCTGCTCTAAAAATACCAATTAGTAATAAGCTTTGAGAATGAAGGGAAAAAAAAATCAATTTAAATTCATTTTGTGTAATGCACATTTCCAGTTGCTATTTTAGTTAAATTATTATTATGCATAATAATGGCAGGCCAATAGGTGCTGTCATTGTAGGAATTTGCAGTTGTGATGGGTAGTATAAAAGTTAGCGATAGGGAAATTTCAGAACAACCCAACAGTTTCATACAGTTGTTACTATGATTTGGGTTAGGGCAGTGTGTCCCTTTGCCCACTGAGATCTCATCCCCATAGTGCTGAACGCATCAAGAGAGATTATGCCAGCTCAAGGCAACTTAGTTGAACAAAGGGAAAAAAGATCAGAGTGGGAGAAGGGAAACTGAGGCAAACGGTGCTTTGTAAGTCACTAAGCTCGGAGTCAGGCTCTTGTCTCTTGACTCACAGCCAGGTGCGTTATTCAACACATCAAGCTGATCCTCTGGAAGGGTTTTTAAGTGCATGTGCAAAAGTGAATATGTACTTTGGCAGTGAGCCAGTTTCAGCATTCAAACTACCCGGAGACAGGCATGCAAGCAAGATCCTGTGTGAACACCCAGCTCTGCAGGCATTGAAACACCAGTTGGTGCATGGGGTTATTTGCATGCTCATTTTGCTTCTATTCAACGCTCCTCTCGCATGCGTTTGTGCAAAGAAGATCTCGCTCCTGTGCCGGGAAGTTAAGTGTTGTCTCTGCACGTTGCCATTCAGCATTGTTTTTTCATGAACAATAAAAGCTTTTTTGGATAAGTAGCACTTAAAGAGGATTCAAAGCTGGTTTCCTCATATTCCAGGCAATCCTGAGATAGTAATGAAATGTAGTCATAGCTGGATTACTCACTCTTACTCATCGTGTAAGAGCTAAAATGAAAAATAAAAAAAGTTTTGGTTCACACAGTGTCTGACAGAAGGCTGGAACTCTCATCCACAGGACACTGCAGAGCCCCCAAGTATCAGCTGGTTCAGAGTGCACAGGAAATCCTGGAGGATGAACATATCCTCAGTATATGCTGAGGAGATTAACGCTCACAGGTTGCCTTGTTCTTGCAGGCTTTTCTTCACAATGTGTAAGCGAGTGTTGGGCACGCTGGACCTTTGCTTCAGCTGTGTCTTAAGTTCCTAGTACCAATGAGTAAGATATTCAAACCCCAATGCCCCCTGCACAGCGATTTAGGAAATTTAGATTTATAGGTGCTTTACTACTGAAGGGTACTTTTTAAGATGAAAAGAAAACCAACTCATATATCAGCTCAGATATCTTACGGAGTTTTTCTGGGAACTGCTTTGGAAACCTACTGCTCTGTACCTGCAAGTACATTGACTCTGAAGAGTTAAGCCCGTTTAACACTTCTTGGGATGACATTGAAGTCATGTTACAAGAACTTAGTGTTCAGGGTCTAAAGCACAGCAAGTAGCTTTGTGTAACCTGGGGTTGCTCATACCCTGCGGATACAGACCCTAAGATGTAGGAGATTATTTTCATCTAACCTTCAGCAGCTGAGAGATCAACAGCAGCAGTTCACAGAGACAAGTCATCCTCAGGACACGAATTCCCTTCCTCCCTGATCCTTCTCTCTCACTAGGCCCTGCTGGTAGTTTCACCTTGGTCTGCAGTTATAAAGTTGTTTCTCAATGGCAGAGAAAGAGGGTAAAAAAAACCCCCAGCCCAACATTTCTTCCTCTAAGAAACCTATTGACAGACAGATCCTGTGGATTCCTCCTAGTGCAGCTATCTTTGAACTGACAACTTCTTAGTGAAGTTGGGGAGTTTCCTGTGGTTTTACTGTTTTTTTCCTAAATTGATTGTGGAATTTTTAAACAAGGTTGGTGCCTCTGATCTTTTTCTCAGCAGCTGCGAAATCTGTTTCTGCCTCCACAACTTGTTCCACAGAAACCAAGTATTGGAAAAATTAAAAGGGAAAGGACAGCAGCACCATTTGCAGACCCAACCTTGAATGAAGCAAAGAATCATTCCTATTGCTTTGTGAACAATCAGGTATCCAAAAGGACTTTGATCAAGTTTTCAGCTTATAGTATTTGTGAATTAAGGTTTACTGTAAAAGTTTATTTTAGATTTTGATTTGAATATTGGACACTCTTAAGGATCATTAATCCCTATTGTTTGGTTCAGGTATCCCCTGTGAAATACTGATTTCTTGTGTGCAAACCTTATTTTTTTCAGGTTTTCAATGATGAAATATTATTTGTAGCCTTCCATGGTTTCTGGTGTATCTCCCACATGTTGGTCTGTACCTTTTTGTTGTAAGGAAGCTATGCCTGAACTCTTTCCCAGAGGCAGAATGGGACTTTGCTAGAACTATGTAAACAAAATGGGGTAAAGACATGTGCGTGTATTTTAATTCTGGGGGATGCTGTATTGTATTTCTAGCTGGAACAACAAACGCTAATACCATTAACTGTATGAAAAGTTTTCTTAAGAAACTTCCATCTTAAAATCAGCAAAGTGCTGAAAATCTGTACAAAAGTGTACCCTGCAGAGATTTCTAAACCCAGTTTCTTTGGCCACACTGATAGAGCAAGGATTGATATCCAAATACTTAGGTGGCTTTTTACTCCAACCCTTTTGAGGGACTTCCACCACCAACCCAATCACATTTATTTCAGACTCAACCTTTCCAAATATTGTTGGAACCAGAAAGTTATTTATGTGACCTGCTTAATTGAAAGAGCATTTGCTGTCAGTGATCAAATAAACTGTTGAGCTTCAGCATTGGAAGCTACTCATGTGGAGTATTCTGGTACGTATTTTTCACTAAGACATGTTTAAAAATAAATCAAAATGTAAATGGAGGAGAAAAAAAAAAAAAAGGGTACTGAGATAAAAATACCAAAGAGTTTTGAGACTGACTCTAGAGGAGAAAAACTGCAAAGCACAAAATAGCAACAACTGCAAAGACTGCACACAAATGTAAAGGTTTCAATCTATACATCTTGTTCTGAACTCCCTACACCTAGTGAGAGGAATCTAGTTTGAATTACGGAGGAATGGCTTAGCCCTTTGTTTGGACAAACAGAGACGAGTCAGGAAATGAAAAAGTGTAGTGTCCAACGGGATTTCTCTTCAATTCCTGATGTGAACGAACCCCCTGCAAGACCTAGAACAGGGCGCTTGCTACTTGTCGCACCTCTGTAGCCGAGACCAGAGGTTCCTGGTGTGTTCTGCTTGACTTCTTACAGTTTCTTCTAATTTTGCTTGGGAAAAATATACCTAAAATGTACATACATAGAACTATGATGAAATCAAGGGCAGAATTATTTTCACTCAGTCTATGAAAGCATTCACAGCTCTAGATTGCTGCTGAGCTGATCGTTATACCCTTCTCTGACTGCAAATTCACCAAGCTGTGGATAGAATGTAATCTTGACATTCTGGGGTTTTTTTTTTCTATTTTTAAGTGAAGCCTTATTCAAACTTCATTTTTCAGCAGGATTTTTCTCAGGCTCTTAGACCAAAATACTTTGTATTTTCCTTACTCTGTTATTAAAAAGAATCAAATCATGAATACGCTCTCAAACTACAGCCGTTTTACTGGTAGAATTACACAGCTCTAAAATATAAGGCTTACAATTGAAACACTAACATAGACTTGACTACCACAGCGCTGCTTTGATACCACTGAACTTCCTTTGAGGGTGAAGCTTTGCCTCAGGAACCTTAATTATCTGATGTGGTCAATTACTCCAAGATAATGATGATTTTATCAGGTATTACTGCTCAAATATTTTACGATAGACAGGCTGTTTAATTGCATTCCTGACCTACCAAAATGCTTACAGATGACTCAGTTGAACACTCGGAGGAGACAGGGGGAAGGGAGGGACAGAACTTAAAATCCTTACTTATTGATCCTTTTGAGAATTTTGCTCCTCTTAAAAAATCCTTCCATTCACATTTCACCCCTTCATCCATCTCAGCAAGTTGCATGCGTAGCATTGCCTGGGCAGGAAATTTGGATCAAGAACCTCAATATTATGTGGCTGAGGGACATGGGTTAGTGTTTGATAAGAATGGTTGGACTCGATGATCCAGTGGGTCTCTTCCAACTCTGTGATTCTATGATTCTATGATTAATGTACAAACTGGGGTACATGTCCAGTCACTCTCCTGCTGAGGGATTATCATTGGATCCTGCACAATCCCTGCAATGGATTAGCAAAGTAGTTTTAACATCTCTGAGTGGCCCAGTGCAGACAAGCATGGTGAAAATAATTTTCTATTGCATTCAAGTAAAACAGTTTTTAAGACAACAGGGAAATGTCTTTATTACAGCGGCCTCTGGGGATAGTCTCAGCCCCTACAAACCCTTCAAATACTTAGATGCAATTCACACTGAAGTCGGCAGTCTGGTCTATGTTTCTCTCCCATTATCCAGCCAGTTCTTGGTCCTGAGCTGACATTCGCCAGGGAGGCTGAGATCACCCCAAGGACGGCTTTAATTGGCATCTTTGCTTCAGTGGTCATAATGGGCTGTTTCCCAGGCACAGAGTTGCCATTTCTTAAGAATGCTTTGGCTGCAGAGCTAGCATGCCTCGGCCTTGGGTCAGTCCCTGCCCTGGATGCTCCTGTACCGGCATCACAGACCTGGTGAGCCCTCATGCACCGAGCAGTGCAGAGAGCTCCTCCCCAGTCGGGGAAGGAGCAGGGTATTTCTCCTGCCAAGCAATCAATTTGCTGCTGGTTAAATAGGAACCGTGTGCAAGATTTTGAGGGTAGATTATTTTCTTGCTGCTTACAATAATGTTGCTGTAACATTTTCAGCAACTGTGTTAAGGACTCAGCCAAGAGTGCTGAAAACAATGGCAAAACTGCCCTTCGTCTCAATGGTTGCTGGAATTCTACTGTGTTTTGCCACAAAGGTCCATTTGTCTTCCCACTCTGGAAATACAACGTATTGTTGCAGTATTGTTGCAAAAACTGGCAGCAAAACCTCCTGGGTAGGAATGTGGTTACCCACCATTGCATCAGGCCAGCAGAAGGCAGAGACAGCATTGTATGGGGTTTAACTCAGAAAATTTTCATAAGAAAACTGTTTCCATTTTACAGGATTTCATTACAGCATTTTCATGGGCAGTATTGTGATAATTTTCTGTTATGTTTTCAGCCTCCATAATACTCTTTTCAGTCACATTCCAAAGCACAGCATCCACAAATATTCCCAAATATATTCTAAATTGCACAGGAAGGAAACAATTTTCCTATCTGAAATTGGAACAAAATACGATTCCGAAGTGTCAGATTTTAGCAAACCAAACTCCTGCAGCAATTGGTTTGGATAAGTGAAAACAGTTCAATCTGACTTTTAAAAATATTACTATAATTAGTTTTCATATCAAGATGAAAATTCATATTGAAACTACTGTAATCCCTTCATTATTGGGAAGAGTGACAACTAACAGTCGAAGGGAAAGGGAAAAGGCAGCAAAGTCTTTAGCCCTGTGTAATGCACCATTATTTTGTTCAGTATTACGTAAGGAAGGAACAATTTTTAGTAAGTGAAAGGGTGAACTGAGGCCAGAAGGCGTGGGCTCTGTGCAAATAGTGTGCAATAACAGCATTGACCCAAAGAATTTCCTATCGAAGCTGCCTTGCTTGTGGCACCTCCTTCCACTGCCCACACAGCGCTCTTGATGAGCTCCAAGAGGAGCTTCTGTAACCCAAACTGCCGTGGATGGCTTCTCTGTTTTTTTTCAAGATGCACTGCCAGTAATTTTTATTTATGAGCTCCTGGGCAAGTCATACTTACTTCACTGTGATACTATAAAATCATAGAATAGTTTGGGTTGGAAGGGACCTTACAGATCATCCAGTTCCAAACCCCTGCCATGGCAGGGACATGTCCCACAATGTCAGGTTGCCCAAGGCCACATCCAGCCTGGCCTTGAACCCCTCCAGGGATGGGGCACCCACACTTTCTCTGGACAACCCNTTATAGCCATTGCCCATAGTCCTACCATTACATGCCATTGTAAACAGTCCCTCCTCAGCTTTCTTGTAGCCCCTTCAAGTACTGGAAGGCTGCTATAAGGTCTCCTCAGAGCCTTCTCTTCTGTGTATCTGCAGTTGAAACAACTTTGCTGAGCCTGCTGGGCTGGACCTGCAGAAGAGCCTGCCCCTCTATTTCTTAAAGAGGTGACCAAGGGTGGACTCACTTGAACGCTGGGTGCCTGCTGGCCTCTCTGCATTCATAGCACTGATGCAGGTGCCAGACTTACTGTATCAGGTGCAGCAGGCACTCAAGGGCTGTGATCATTCCAGTGAGTCTTTCCCCCTCCACATATCCCCTCTCAAAACTAGACCTCTCTGAGCTACTACACTTCTTGCACCAAGTTCCATAAAACCAGCTCCCCCTCCCCACAAATTATTCCAAATACCGAAAATCAAATCTTGCCTGCAATGCTTCAGCTCCTTTTTACGGTACATGCATATTTCAGAGTTTCCACTTAATACAATTATAGTTAATTTAGCCAGCAATTACAGTAATAGGAAGACTGGCAACCACTGTCATTCAGAATGTGGAAAATCAATGTTGCACAAAGGTACTTCTATTCATTCTATGGAGTGTCCCCATCGTTAGATTCACATAGTCTGAAATCACAGGGAAAAAGTTAAGATCAATCTGGGTCTTATTGTGTTTATTTTGGGTTTTTTTTATATTTATCCATATCCTGTTTGGTTTCCAGACAGAATCTTGAGGCTCCCTCCAACCTGATTTGTTCTATGATTCTGTGAATTATCAGATCTGTTCTTTCAGCAGATCCGTTTTCTGTTGCATTTCACCTGACAAAGGACCTTTGATAATGAATTTCTCAGAGGCAACTCAAAGTATGGTTGTCCATGAGCAGTGAAATAGAAACTTTTGAGTTCTTCTTAAAGCTTTTGTACAATGTTTGGTTTTAGTCCAGATTTTATAAACTTACATTCAGGAAGGCACTTAAATAGGTGCTTCAGTTAATCCACGTTTTAACAGACTTCTGAAGAATCCATGTAAACATATGGCTACAGTTAAGCAAAAGTGCAGTAGACAGGAATGAAGTGCTGAATTACAGATGTAGTGCTTCCAAAAGAAAGCTAAGACTATAACCATGTCTCCTGAGTTTTAAATCCTCTTTCTCAGTCACTTAACCATGCTGTAGCAAACCTACTTTGGGCTGATGGTTTAAATAGCTGTTATATTTGCATTTCATTATGTGAATGGCCTGAAAAATTGACTTGCACAGGGCAAAAATGATCTGTAATTGTACTTGGACTATTTAGTCCCCCAACGAGGGTGGCTAGCGATGGGAGGTTCCCTTTGTTGTTCGAAAAAGAAAATCCTTAAATGACTGCTGTTACTGCAAGGAGTTGTTTCAGCAAGGAGAATAATGATATTTTTGCAGGTTGCCAGACTTTTGCTGCAGAAGAGCCTCTTGGCAGCAGATCCACTTGATTCAATGAGCATTACTGAATTTCCTCGTTGATCTGTTTGTCTCCACATGGTGCCATCTTTGGACGGTGTTATATTATAGCCCCTTGTTCTTATGATAAATTATTTTAATCCATCATCAGAGCACACTCTTGCTCTAATGATGGATTAGTGTTATGCATCATCAGGGCGAGGAGCATTGATAATGCACCGTAAGAACCCCACTGACAGTGGAAAAATCTGCCAGAAGAATTAATTTGCTCTGCACCAAAGCGGAACCAGAGATAAAGATGCAGTTACACAAAAGGGCAAAAATTCCATGCAGAAGAAGTAAGTCCAGCTTCAGTGGAAATCTGAGGGAGGAAGAAAGATGGGGAAGTGGCCGCCTAGCCATGTGGTAGTTCAGGTGCCCTCGCACTGGAGAGTTCTGCATCTGGGATCAAAGGTGTAAGTGTGTTATGTGGGTTCCAGGCTGAAACAATGTCCCTTCACGCTCTCAGGGCAACTCGTTTTGGTTCACAGAGTACAAAGAGGCCTGAATTCATTAGGCGTTCACATACAGAACTTGAAAATCTGCTGCTGGCTCTCAGAGGCAGGTGCAAATCTTTGATCTATCACAATCTTTCCTTGCAGGACAAACTGTGGGTGTCTTCTGCATCTCCCAGCACTGGTCTGGGGGCACAGGATGTTAACCCCAGAGGGGCAGACCTTAGGGATGGTGTATAGTACAGTCCTACTTCTCAAATCCTGCATCAGATCTTTCAGGATTTAGCTCTATTTGAGAAAAACTTCAATTGATGTTTTGTACCTTCATTGCCTCTTGTAACTCCTGCAGTACTATTGTCATGGTTTAGCCCCACTGAGCCAAACTCAGCTGCTAGAACCATGCAGCTGAGCTTCCAAAATCCCTTTTACCTTCCAAACCCTGCAGGGAAAAGAGAGAGGGAAAGCTGAGGAAAAAGAGTTGGAAGATAGAACTACAGCTTTAATGAATAGATAATGATAATGTAAATAATTAAAAAATAATAAAATATAAACAATTATGTGAGATCACGTCCCCAGCCCACCCCTCAATGAATATACATCACTATGAATGCTGCAGAGCAGACACAAGGGAATGGATTCACAGCTAAGAGGGAGCTGGACTCAGGAGCTTAATTCAGGAACCCATGGATATGGTATCAGGAGGAACCAGATAGACAGGGTTCTCACTGGGTGTTCATCACAGAATAGAGTGAGACCCTTGTGATGTCTGAATTTATACTGAGTATAAAAGGATGGAATACAGAGTTGATCAGTTTAGGGTCACCTGCCCTATTTGCCTCTCCTTACAGGTTCAGCTCCTTTTCCAGCAGCTTGCCGAGGGCCTTGGTTAAGTATGAGCCTTTTTGCATACCAATGCTCTGTGTTATCACTTTAGAGAAGAACATTATCTCAAAAAACATGCAGTTAGTTTTCACAGAATGAAGTTACTTACAGCGACTTAGTCATAAAACTGACTAATTTACCTCAAACTACAACAACTGTGGACACAGCGAAACAACAGAGTGCACCAAAATGTAAGTTGGGACCTACATAACAATAAAATTCTATAAATTTATAAATATCTACATATCGATTTCTGAATCTTAAGAGCTTTGTTTGGTTTTGGTCAAGAGTTCCTTCAAGTTTAGCTGTGAAAATAAGAAAAAACCCAGATTTTTTTTTTTTTTTTACTTACACCATTGTAAAGAAATGTAGCCCTGAGTATATATTTCTCCACATTCATGGTTTATATATATTCTACCATACCTTGTGTTAAAACTGTGATGATAAGCACCAAGAAAATGTTGAACGCCTAAGAAAACACATGGGAAATTGAACAGACTATAATTCACCTTCAGGTAAATCCATAATACAGAACATTAAACAATATTGGCACCATCAAAGTCTGGGCTCAACTCATCCTGTAATTTCAGCAATAAAAGTGAACCACTCTACTAGCAACTGGGTTCTCCAGGGACTGCTCTGCACTCCGTGTCCCAGCGTGTCTGTAAATGGCTGTAGATAATTCTCAGACAGAGAATTTTCCACACTTTGAAAGACAAGTCACCTAACCCAAACACAGAGCTTGAATTTGTGACCTCCGTATATAAGGCTGGTGCTTTCCGATCCAGCCATCTGCCTCCATCAAAACTGTCACCAGTTGCCTGTTACGCTAGCTCATTTGTGTCAGCATTTTGTCTACACAATTTTTCTTTGGAAGGTGGAAGAGGCTTTGTAAACAAGCAGTGGTGGCGCAATCTGCTATTATTTGACAGATTTGAGGACTGGGCTTATGATTTAGAATGAGTTTCAGCAAGACAGGGCATGTCCTGAAGAACAGGCCATATCCAAATTAAAAGATAAATGACTAAACAAAAGTTATGCATTAGAGCTAACAGTTTGGTTATATTGTTGGTAGAAGAAAGGCTTTCTTCTCATTAAACTGCTTTTGGCACATGGACTAGTCCATGGAGATTACTGAAAAAGGGAAGAGGGTTGTATGTAGAGGGGAGAAAGCAGCTGTTTCCTCTACTTCTGCAAAACACGTCTGTCCCTATGCTGCTTGTCGCAGGCAGATGTTGCAGGATTTGGAGCTTCTGATGACACCGAGACTTTTTTCATCAACTTTGCTGAGCTTTTTTTCACCTTATTGACAGAATATATTATATTGTGTTTATACCGTGTCATTTTTGGGTTGTGGAGAGAATGATCTCAGGCAGCCACCAGGACTTGCAGTTCATTATTCTTATAATGCACTAATGGATAGTTGGTCTAGGAACTAAATTTCCTGAAGTGTATAATAATTACTGTTGTATGCTAGTAGTACCACTCATGAAAAACAAGTCTGAGCATACCAACTGTCTGGCATTTCATCTATAGTTACATTCTCTTTAGTGTGGGCCTCACTGCTGCAGTTGGTCTGACCTCTGAAGAGGATCCAGAATGAATTTTGACCACGAAGGGGAGCATTACATGGCACTACAGGTACTTCTTGACTTCTGATTGAAACCTCTCTGCCAGCTGTCCCAGGAATATACCCTAATGGCTGTGATTTATTACTGTGTTATCGTGCCTGTCTGCCTCATTACAGACTCTGAATTCTATCAGGCAGCTTGTCCTTTAGTGTCTGGTAACCAATTACTGTGTTCTGCAAAGAAGCCTGAAGTACTTTGCTAAACACTGCTAATAAACCGGGAAAGAACCTGCTCACAGCTTCAGGTTGCCTTAAGGAAATTCCAGGGAGCACCTTCCACTTTATTGTCTAGTTCAGAGTATTAATGGGGAACTATCTTGAAGAGTCATTCTCTATACAGAGCTAAACTCCCCTTTAAAGCCTCTGCCACACTGGATTACTGCACATGAACTTGCCGTTGTCCAAAGACTGCTGAACTCAGTAGGTGCCTCTCAAATGATGACAGTGAGAGCGAGATCCAGCCCACAGTCTGAAATTCGATACTTCAGAAGAAAAGGAAAATAATCCTGTATTCTTTTCTCTTTTGTCACAGGAAAAGCTGGTAGGAAAAATCAGAATGGACAAACGCCTGCACTACAAGGGTGACATCAGCCTGTTGCTCCTCCACACTAGTGAAAAACCTTGTATCTTAAAGAGTAAAACAATCAGTAGTGCTCTGTGCAAGTCCTCTGCAGCAAAGTGAGTGTCGCACCCATGTGTAGCATGCACTTTGTTGTATATTTAATACTTTCTTTTGAGGTTGGCTTGCCCTAATTGTCCAAGGAGGAATGAGCTGGGGTCTGTGCTGTAGAAGTGACCGTTAGCCACCTTCACCTCCAAAAATTTCTCTTAAGCCTGCTCATTTCTCTGGCACTTCAGGTGGCTTTACCTGTGGTCTTGCTGCATCAGAGATCTTGGTTGGTGGCAGTGTAAAAGGCAAGGAAATTGGGAGTGCTGGTCTTGGAGAGAGCTGCTGGGAGCCTGCAGAGCTACTCTGTTCACATCGCTTTGTACACACGCATGCGTGTGCACACGCACACACACACACACACACATTCACTCACTCTCTCTCACTCTCATTTTCCCTGAGGACAGACTTCTGAAAAGTTTTTTTCAGGTTGTAAAAGACCAATTCCATAAAGGAATGGCTTAGTGCTACAGTGACATGATTTGTGGCTTCCAGGCTCCAAAGATGTAATTTATTCAGACAATTAGCAGCAGCCCTGTATTCTTGACAAATTCTTCACTTGTGTGCAGCTACTTCACAACAAGGTGCTTTTAAGAGCCATGCCTTATGGATTAAAAGACTCCCCCTGCCTTTTCATTCCTTATTTGACAAGTTCTTTTCACAGTCAATGGAAATTAATACAATAGGTTAGAGAGGTGATATACAATAATCCATCCAGCCAAGAAAGCATTGTATGAGATGAGCAGCTACAGAGCCTACAGGAACGTTCAATACACAAAAGAGAGTGTTTCAGCGTTTGCCTTTTGGTGAAGTTATTTCATCCTTCACTTCACATAATCCTCAAGAGTTACTGTACCGGATGTCACTGTGATGCTGTTAATAAGCATAAACGGTATTTAAGTGAGGGTTTAGCTGTCCAAAAGCGCACATCTGAATGCCTGCCTTGGCAGTCAGGTGGCTTTGCCTGGACCACAACCTGGCTGTGCATGATGTGCCTGTGCAGAAAACCCCCACAACACAATGCTGAGATGCACAGAGGTAAAATATAAATCAGTCCAGACTCTTTTTTTTTCACTGAAGTGAAAACTTCAAGCCTGAAGTTAAACCAGAGTGATAAAATCCAGATCCAGCTCTAAATCCTGCCCTCCTCCAGCACTGTTGAAGGTCAGCCTGGCTGGATGCAGGGGCCTGAGTCAGCTCCAAATCCCATTTAGAATGCGACCTTGTCTTTGCAGAATGGTATCCTTGCTGAAACTAAGGCTCTGTTTCCTTTGCATGATGTGAACTAATTTTTTTCTGGGAATCTGTGAAAACTACCACATTACCTGCACAATGAGCAGGCAGCCTCTTTTTCAACTCATTCAGCAAAACGAGAATAGAAGCAATCAACTCATCATGGACTTGGGTAGAAACCACTTTCTCCTCATGGCAGGGCCAAGTTGTGAGCTGGTACTTAGATTCAGTTTTAGATTGAGATGTTCTGCCTCATCTCACTCCCCAAAAAAGTTAGATCTGCTGCAAGACCTCTGTAGAGAGCCTTCCTTGTTGTGGTTTGGTGCAGTCACACAGGTGGGAAACAACATTAATGATCTGTTATACCAACTTCATGTTATGCTTTACAAACACCAACATCTGGGGAAACAAAAAGATAAGGGTTTGGCCAGACTGAAACCTGTTGGCATGAAGTTTTGAGCAAACATCAAGAAGTTTACAGATTTTTTTTTTTTTCACCAACTGTGGGCAGAGCAATGGAAATTTTAAATAAATGATTTACCTGGAGCTCAGCTTCTGGCATGAATTGGTATCTTAGAAATACGCAGGGAGTTACAGAGGTGTCTGTAAAAGCTGCAAGGCTGTCCCACTATTGATTTGGCTTTGAGTCAGTTATACAATGTTCCCTCCAGTAACATCACAGCCTCACACTGCAGCAAGTGAAAATTCAAAGTGTTTGGCCTCATGTGGCAAAACAAAGCGTTTGATCAGTGGAACTAACTTAAGTAAATTCCTTTTAATTAATAAGCAGAAGTATTCTCTTTCAACCAAAGTGAGATTGTTANCCTGCACAATGAGCAGGCAGCCTCTTTTTCAACCCATTCAGCAAAACGAGAATAGAAGCAATCAACTCATCATGGACTTGGGTAGAAACCACTTTCTCCTCATTGCAGGGCCAAGTTGTGAGCTGGTACTTAGATTCAGTTTTAGATTGAGATGTTCTGCCTCATCTCACTCCCCAAAAAAGTTAGATCTGCTGCAAGACCTCTGTAGAGAGCCTTCCTTGTCGTGCTTTGGTGCAGTCACACAGGTGGGAAACAACATTAATGATCTATTATACCAACTTCATGTTATGCTTTACAAACACCAACATCTGGGGAAACAAAAAGATAAGGGTTTGACCAGACTGAAACCTGTTGGCATGAAGTTTTGAGCAAACATCAAGAAGTTTACAGATCTTTTTTTCACCAACTGTGGACAGAGAAACGGAAATTTTAAATAAATGATTAACCTGGAGCTCAGATTCTGGTGTGAATCGGCATCTTAGAAATACCCAGGGAGTTACAGAGGTGTCCGTAAAAACTACAAGGCTGTCCCACTATTGATTTTGCCTTGAGTCAGTTATACAATGTTCCCTCCAGTAACATCACAGCCTCACACTGCAGCAAGTGAAAATTCAAAGTGTTTGGCCTCATGTGGCAAAACAAAGCGTTTGATCAGTGGAACTAACTTAAGTAAATTCCTTTTAATTAATAAGCAGAAGTATTCTCTTTCAACCAAAGTGAGATTGTTATTGAAATATAATGAAGATCTTTTTAAAGATCTTGTCCTTTTTAGAAATGGATTTTTTTACTACCCTACAAGGGGAAATACACACTAAAGCAGTGACTAAGTCAACTATCTGCTAATTGAAATTATTTTGTAATGGTGAATCAAAATACATTTTAAAAATCATGTCAATTAGTTAAAAGAATATTTGAATTAAAAAGAGAGACCCGTGGAAAGAAAATCGCAGTGGTGGAGCAGGGTCTGTTTCTTTTCCTGGCTTTAACCATCACTCTGGGATGTGTCTGTTTTTCCTGGACCTGGATTTTGTGTGAGTGCATGTAGTAACATTGATTTCAGGGGAGTCATGCAAATGATACCCACCAGTGACATGACTCCTAAGTATCTAAACCTCAGATGTTAATGAGATTCGCTTAGGAAAACCATTCCATTTGCTTTGCAAAGTTCATTCATGAAGCCACCACGATACATGATTTCAAAGTGTGTGTTTGTCATTTATTCAGGAGCCTTCTTTAATAGGCTTCTTTTTTCTTTTTTTCTTAACAAGTTTCCTCTCCCTGTTTCATTGTATTTTTTTCAGCTACCACCTTGCTTTAGGTTAATTTCCCTAAACAGAGACATAAATACCATATCAGGTTTTTCTCTTTTTTGGCTGCAAGTCAGGCCTGCTGTGCTGTGAAAGCTTGTTGGAGTTGCAGAACCTGTATCTGCAGCAGCAGCTGCACTTCACATTTGGAAAAGGAGTCTGGAAAGAGCTGCCTTTTTTTTCCCCCCCAAACTCGAGGGAAAAAGAAAAACAAACCAAAAAGGAAGGGAAAGATGGGATGAGCACTTCTCATTTCTTATAGTTTTCAACACATCTTTACTCTGTCAGAGGCAAAAGCCACCAAAGAAGACAAGGAATGTAAGTGTAAGAGAGAGAAGGAAAAAAAAAAAGGATTGCTATGAAAAATGAGTCTAGAAAAGTTCTATTCTAGAAGTCCTGTCTTCTGATTTGACCACCAGGGAGTGGGACTCTGCCACTGCAAAATGGGGTTTGACTTGCTGTTATGGTATTTTGGTTTGCTGACAGGCATTAGCACAACCAGCTGAACCCTCTAGGCAGCACTTGTCAGGAAATAGGGAAAGAGGATCTTATTCAGGAATATTTTAGGCGTGCTTTATTAAAGCAGAGACCATTTCATCTGCCTCTGCTTAACCTTCTTCGGAGTCCCCCAAAAGGCAATAGAGCCCCTACAGCGAGGTCTGTTTATTTTCTGCTCAGTTGGAAAGCAAAGGTCCCATTACCGTTAAAGGGAGTTACAAGTATTCATCAAAGAAAGAAATGACCCATAAAGGCAGTTAAGTTAGTTTTATTCCCACTGCATAAGTCAACCTCTTTTCTATATATAAAAAGATGGGGTTAGAAAAGGATGTTCATCAGGCAATCTGCTGATTTGATTGGCTGTGCTCCCCTGAGTACTTTTTAATTTGTAGTTATAAATAAATATGGTTTTAATAATCAATTGGTATTTAAATAACATACAATAAGAGTCTTGTTAAATCCCACTTTTTAGAATGAATCAGCAGTCAGACATTAAAGACAAGGGTACCGAACAGCCACTGGATTTTAGACCATTTTCTTTTTCATACGCAAGCCAGAAATATCACTATGGAATTATTTGGTTAGCCAAGGCCCTGGATGAGCCAGCAGAAGACCCTGCTCTGATGTTGCCTTTAAGTGATCATATACTTTTCTGGTACGTTGACTTTTTAAACAATAATCACACATTATTTTCTTTGGCCACTCCTTACAGTTCAAAAGGGGCGGCCTCAGACTCCAGAGTTGGGGTAAACTAATATGTCCTCAAACCAGAGCAAAAAGAAAGGAGCATCTAATAGCAGGTTTGAGATTATTGGTCTCAGTCAGCTGGGTCTGCACTAATTCCAGTGATCGAGTTCTTGCGTTCCCTCAGGAAGGGGTAGCAAAAAACCCCCAAGAAAAAAAAAAAGACAGCACTCAGTCCTACACACACACACAAAATCATTGGCTTTGTCTTTCTTAGACAGGGACAGGCACAGGTCTACAAACACACCCTGTTCCTTTTATTTTAGGAGAAGTTGCATGCTGATCAAGTTCCACTCCTCTGTCCAAGGCTTCTCAGGAATGGAAATGCAGTGGAAGGAATGGGGAAAAGCAAACCTTCCCTTAGTGGTTGTAGGAAGAGGACATGGTCTGGTAATGTTGCACTTGGTCCTGGGTTGGCTTTAGCACCTGAGTCCTTCAGTGCTGGTTCAACCTACAGCAGAGAAGTCATATGCAGGGCAGATGAGAAGCCAGCCTTGTCCCTGAAATATTGTGTTTTTCTCTGGATTCCTGCAGGAGATGGACACTGTCCTGCATCATCCTGCATGGCTGCATGGGGGACCCTGTGGGAGGCAGCTCCTGGCATTGTGCTGATGAAGTAATTTGTGGGGTTTAGGCTGTATTTCAGCCCACCCTTCGACCAAACACCATCTACTTCTGGCCCTTCAGTTCCCTGCGTGTGCCATGAGGCTGGGATGAAGAAGGAGGAGAGGTCTGGATGCAGGCTCTACAGGTGCAGACTGGGAAAGAAATGCAGTGTTTCTGTGAGGAACCAGTTTATAAATTGACCTCCCTGGGTTAGAGAAAAGCAGATGTTCGTTGGTGTGAATTGGAACAGTAGCCTCTTCCTGATCCCAAAGTTCACTTCTCTTCATGTTCAGTGGAAGGACTTTGAGGATACTGCTAGTGTCTCAGGGCAGGCTGGTGCCACTGTCTAAATCTTGGTTTCAATGTGAACCAGGAGCTGGTTGGGAAGAGAGTTGTTTTTTGGTGGCTGAGAAGGGGCAGGTGTGGATGTGGTGGCAGAGGATCCCCAGGGCAGGCTCCCACACAGATCAGGACATTATGCGAGTGCCGTATTTGCTCCTACCCCTAACTTGCAGCTCTTACACCTCCTGCCTCCAACAGCACACCCAGCCCTTGTCATCCTTTTTATTTTTATTGCTCCTTCTTTTCCCCTTTTAACTCTCTGACTGTGCTGAGATTTACTCCCCAACACACTACCTTTCTGAAATTTATCTCTGCTCTGTCGGTGCCATAAATCGAGGCGTATGGGCAATGCCACCAGCAGCCTACAGTGGATCATGCTCTGCTGGGTCCTGCGGTGCCTGCAGGACTGGCAGCCTGGCCACACATCCCTGCTAAACCCACATCCCTACTAAACCCACACAAGTCCAGCCACCATGCTCTCGCTCCAGAAGACAAGAGCAACTCACAGATAAAGTTTACCGGCATGCTTGCTCCAGTAACTTTTCTCATCACACTTTTTTCCCCAGTTATTATTTTTTCAGCCCCTTCTCCCCCCTCTTATTTTATTTTAGGCGCCTCTGAGAGTTCAACTGTCGCCTGAGGCTTCAAACTAATTTTCTCTTCAGAAATGATTGCAGAAAGCCGCATGCATAATAAATCCCGTTATTGCTCTTGTTATTAAAATAGGTTGTTAGGGATGTGGACTTGGAGGCCTTTTTGTCTGATGACAGCAGTTCTTCTTAGCTAGGCGCTTATGGCTTATTGACTAAGGCTGCCAGGTTCAAAAAAAAAAAAAAAGAATAAGAAAAGAAAAATCAAAAAGAGAAGGAGCTGTAGCTGCTGTTTAGCAGTGAGGAAGTTGGGATGATTTGAGGCAGTTCTTTTAATCATGTCCATGGGCAAGGTTCGAAAAGACAGTGCACTTCCAGCAGCTCCAAGGCTGTACAGAGGGCCCATAGAGAGTGTCTGCGGTGAGCTCTTTTCTAAGGCAATGATTAATTAATATTTCTTTGACATGATTTATTTGAATGGTTAATTAATATTCTGTGACAACCAGGACCGCATACCCTCACCATGCTGGGTACCCGGCAAGCCCCAGTGAGAACCAGAGCTTTTGATGAAGCATTTGAAGAGATTAACAAGTTGAGGGACTTCAAGGAAAAATTAATAGGACCATTTGCCTTTTTTGGATGGGGAGCTGACATGTACGGAGGCGAAGTGATTTGCTCAAGGGCACCAAAAAACCAAAAATCCAGTGTCAGGGCTGGTAATTGAAGAAACACTTGTAAGTTCCTGCTTGTCACATTGACCCTCAGCTAATGTTTCCTTGCCTTGTTCCAGCAAACCACTCACTTTATCCAGCAAACTGAAAGCTTTAGCAAACCAAAGTAGAGTCCCTTTAAAATGAAATGTGGTTAAAGCAACACATGCCCTGTGAGAATGTATTCTTAAAGCAGTAAAGAGTTTTTCAAGCAGATTTGATAAAGGAAAGTACACTGTCGAATCATTAAATGGAAACATTTTCTGTTTACCACATGAAAATATGCTTCATAAATCACCATTGCCTTGTGAAACTGAAGTCTAATCACCGATGAGGCCACGCACTTAGCAAGTTTCTTATGCATGGAAACTATGAGGCAGGGTGTATTCCTACCCAGTGAAACCAAACATGTCACATCCATACAGGAGCCAGTGCCAGAGCTGGCAGAAGTCTCGTAGGGAAACTTCTTGCTGCAGGGAGAGGGGGGCAGGGGCGATGCACACGCTGCCTGCGGGGGAGCACGTTCTTTCCAGCGCACGTTCAACGCAGACCAGGAAAGCACAGAGCATTGCTCTGAGCCATCACCTCTGCAAAAACCACTGGCATGAGAGCAACTGAGAGATGTTCAGCGGCATCCCTGGCAGTTTGATGGCTGCCTGCATCTTGCTACTAAAGAGAGGACACTGCCTCCGAGTCAGTACTGACTCCAAAGTCTCCCCTTTAATATACATGCAGATGATATTATGCAGTGGTTGACGATTAATGATAATTTTAGCATCAAAGAAATAGGGGTTGCTTAAAGATTTATTTATTTATTTGTCTCTTTATTTTGCCCAAGGCCAGGCTAGCATCCCAAAGAGGAATCTCTGGTGATTTTACTGTCAAAACTGTAATATCGTGGCGCTCCCGGCTGTGCTCTCACTTTCAAGTACTGGCAGATCATAGAACCATAGAATCATAGAATTACAGAATCACCAGGCTGGAAGAGACCCATCGGATCATAGAGTCCAACCATTCCATATGTCTATATGTCCAGATGTCTATATGATCAGTGAGCTCAACATCTGCAGCACGTAAGCCGCTCAGGTAGCACAGCAGGCAAGGCTGAGCACATGGTGGGTACTAGGTGACGTGTCACATATCCTGGGAACAGCTATGCCAGGTTCTTCGCCTATGAGATGTCAAACCATACTTCAAGCTCAAGGCAATGGGCATCTCATTTCTGGTGCCAATGGGTTGAGGTACTGTTGAAGACTCCAGTGGAGCTGGCACTTGATCTCTTCAAGAACCATGTCACACCTAGGTTAGGGTAAAAATAGCTGCTATGGACTAATGAGACAACTGAATGTAACAGCATGGAAGAGGAAAAAGAGCTAAATCTATGAAACTCTACTACCCAAAGGAGAAACATGGTCACTCAAAAGCTGTCAAGATTAGCTAAATGCACGCTCCTGTAGAAAATGTGAAGTCTGTTAAAGAAAATACAGACCTAGTTGCATATTTAACAGTTTGAGAGCCCAAATTTGCAATTCTTGATCAACTAATTTAAGGCATCCATTTGGGTGTGGAAGCTGGCACTAGGTGAGAGTAAATGAAGTTGGACATTAATGCCTAAAGTGCCCAAATTGAAAACAACTTGCCTACCTTCAGTAAAAAGAAAGAAATTCAGGCACAACTTCCTCACCCATGTTCCTTTTCTATGTGGATTTTAAAGAATGCAATTCATGCCCCAGCAATACAGAGGCAATTACAGAAATGGAAAATGACCAAGTCATTCTCAGGTATTCATGGAAAATTGGCATCTCCTGAATATTGAATTGTACTAGGTCCCAGCTTTCTATAAATACAAAAAAAAAAAAATCAATAAGTATCAGTGAAATGCTTTGCTAACGTCTGAAAGTTGGCAGGACTGGAATAAGAAATGCCATTTACGTGTTACTGCCTGAAAGAAAGAAAGAAGTCTGTCTTTGTGAATACACTACTTGGCCTCATGATAAGGAATAATTATGGGATGCTCCATTTGAACATTCAGGAATGGAGGGAATGAGCAAACGTTGTTTAGAGCTGACTTATTCTTCTCCATGATAAAAAATACAACGTTCCCAGTCCTTCTGTTTTGAGGCCTGCAGAGTGGCTCCACCATACATCTTCATGAGGAGATCGTGTGTTAAGAGCAACTGCTCTTGGGAACTATTTGGAGAGTCATTGAATAATGAATGTTGAATTGAATGTTTATTGCTAACCATCCAAAGATCTTGGGGCACTTTCCAAAGAAGATAACATCATCAATCTTATTGTAAAGGCAAAGATGTGTGAAGAAAATCATTCAAGCTTCTAGGAGCAGGATGGGACATGAACTAGAATTGTTGCTTTTCAACTCTGAGCATCAGACTTCTGCCTGTTAACTTTCTTTGCTTCTTTCCTGCACCTTTTAATCCCAAAAATACTAGTGAAGCAGCTATGCAGTCCAAGGCCTGGAAGTTCCCACTTCCCAGACTCCAAAATCTTAGGGTTTTCTTCTCTGCAGCAGACTTCAGAGTTTGGGAGAATAAAGACAGAAAGGAATAAATAAGCTAGAAAACATATCATCATCATTACAAACATAAAAAGCTACAAATCCGTCACACTGCAGAAACTCTCACTTCATTGTTACTGTGATTTATTGGGGAGCTAATTTTAAACAAGTTTTCTTTTCCAAAACCACAACACAAAAACAAACTGAACAAGCAAGCCAGAGGACAGAAGCTAGTTGCTACCGGACAATTTAAGCAATAATCTCATTTGCTTTGTAGTATAAAAAGCAATAAAGGGCTGTTTACTGAGTGAATAAACACTGAATGAATCACAAAAAGCTCTTTATTACGATTATACTCCAAGGCAGAGGAGATTATTGTTATTACACAAGAAGGCACAATGTGAAAATTTAACTCAATGCGCCAGATTTTCGGAGTTTTTCAGTGGTACAATTGTGTTCGGGGAGTACATTGTGTCTAATCTTAGCACGCTGTTTTGACAATTCTGCATGCAAATCAGGTGGTGGGGTACAAATGCATTTAATTAACTATTTACAGCCAATTTATGCAAGCCTGGTTGCTGGACGCGTGTTTTGCACAAGCAATGGCATGCTGAACTGGTTCGAAAATCAGTTGCCCTGTGTGATGCATTTAGCCCTGCAGGAGACCCGCAGACGTTCTGGAGCAAGGAGCCTCCAAACCACACGTTCAGCCACAAGATGCATGATGTCTCCTCCTCAGGGGGGAAAACCAGCATAGTTTCCATGTAAAGTTAGTTTCAAGGAGGTGGAGAAGGGAATGTAAGGAATAAGAACAACACTGATGAGCAGAGCATCTCTCTCTTTTTTTTTCCCCCTTTATGTTTTTACTACACGTTTTCTTCTTGTCAGGTAGTGTTGTCTTGTAGTCATGATAAAGTGGTTGTTCTGAGGAAAGTAAATACAATCCACACAGATTTTTTTTGTTTTCCTTTCTCTTTGTGGATCTGTTAGACCACTGAAAATGGAGGGAGTTCTGAAAATAGGACCTCTGAGGCATGGGTTTCCTCTCCTGGTTGGTCAGCAGGGATAAATTCTGCTACAGTTCAGGCATTCAATGCTCAGTCCCACGGGAGCCATGAGCCTTTTGAATATGTGTTCATGTGCCAGGAGTGTGTTCATAGCACAGCACTGTCCTGTGCACAGGGAGGCTGGTTAGTCTCTTGATGTGTCCACATGGCTCCTTGTACTTGAAGTGTTGTTGGTCTCCTCTCAGCTGACACAATGAGCATCATCTCCCTCTAACAATTATCCACCTGTCGCTGTTGGACATTTGCTAGTTCTTCATTGGAGGTCTTTGTGTCCTCATCCTCATGTGGTCTTTCACTGTAGACTTGTCTCCCTGTGAAACATGTTCGTTTGGGAAAGGCACCAGCACCTACGCTGAGAAAAAGCAAGAGAAGCTGCTCCTCGTTGCAGAAAATATTAACAATTACAGAAGCTTTTCCTTCTGGGACTGTTACAGATTGAAAAACTACATTGCTCATGCACAGAGCTGGATTATGAACACATGGTGAGCAACTAGTTGTTGAACAAGAATAGTGATGGATAAATCTTCATTCTCCTTTTACATACAGTTAGGAAGCTGCTGAGAACCATCTCTAGTGTGAACTGACTGGCATCTGAACATAAGAAACAGTCAGAGAATATGTGAATTGGCCTTTTCTCTTGGCTTCCACTTTTAAGATGCTTTGATCTGATATTTATGACCAACTGTAAGTATTCGCAAGCATGGACCTTGCAATTAAGTATTCATTAAGGGAAAATACCAATAGTAAATATAATTTGTCAGCCAGGATAAAAGCTAGAAAATCAGATTTGAAAAATACGTGTAAGAAAAGAAGGTCGTTACGGAATTTTTGTTTGGTTTTAATTGTTTCCCATTTGAAGCACTGCAGCCATGCAAGGAGGGAATAGACATTACATAATGTGATACTGGCAATCTGTCTCATCAGACAATAATAATCAAATCCAACTGCTCGCGTGCAGCAAATGATCTTCATGATTTTTTCCCAGAATTGTTGGTCTGCTGCATATATTGGGTTTGATTTCTGAATTACCCAGCAACCAACCAAAGAACTAAACTCACACAAGTAATTTGGAGCAAATAGTTCAAATTAGCTCTGGTGTTTGTCCAGTTTTTGGGGCAATTAAGTAGATCCCAGGGATTTAGAGTTTATTTATTTTTTAATGAAACTTAAACAGCCTCCTGACTATGGTCTTTGTGAGGCTCACATCAATTCGGCTCTAACAGCACATGGAACAGACACTTTAGAAACAGCAATAAGGGCTGATATTTGAAAATACAGCCTTTCGGATCTATTTTAAACCAAACCTCCCATGTAGAAAAGAGGTGTCAATTTGGACCGCTCAGGTAAAGAGGACGAGTGCAGGAACTTTTGTCATCAGCATTTCCTCACCTTACCTATCGTATTACCAAAATAAGGAAAAAGCAAGAGCTGCAATTGTCAACAAGAGCAAATGATGGTTAAAGTAAAATAATAAAAAGAAAAAAGAAAATATAGAATATTAAGGGAAGTGCACATGGAAAAAAAAAACCCACAGACCTTAAAAATATCAATGATCTAAGCTCAAAGCAATGGATTTATTTTTTAAATTGCTAAATAAACATAGGACAGGAATAGAGGGGGCTGCCATGGATGAGAATAGAAAGTATTTTGTTGCTGATAGTTCTGAATCTGCTTTGAAGGTTTATTTTGTGAAGGCCAAAGCTTTCAAGATCTTGAATTCAATTCCTTTGGGCTGCTGGCCTCTGTAAACACTTTCATGGACTACCAGTGAGGAGAGAGAGGCTCTGGCCCTAGAGAACAACGCCTTCATGTTCAAGACACGATTTCTGAGAGTAAGATGTGGTTTTGGCTGTTCTGTTGAAACCACTTACACCTGGTTTACTTCTGCAGTGCTGGGCAGGATATGGTAAAAGACCTGGAGTGTTAGGAACAAACATACCAGATGTTCCTACACACGCATTCCCCATTGCAGCGGAACTCCTAGCAACAGCCCTGTCCCCATTTTCATTCCCTTGACCGCAATTCAACAATCTAAGCAAAACATTATTTTTTAAATATACTTCTTTTTTCCTTACAGCTCTGACTCTCATTACTTTTTTTTGGACAAGTCCAACTCAAGCTTTAATTCTCTTTAGCAGCAAGTCTCTTGTGTCAGTATGTGCTGTGTTCGTAACTCGCTGGACTTACATACCTGGTTTTGCCTTTGGACAAGGTGTTGTCACAAAAGTGAGGCATTAGCCTGGGATCCCCTCTTTTCCAGTAGTGGTATGCAGGCCCTTGCTTGCACATGCTTCCACCGAGACATATGGGAATGGAGAAAAGGAGGCTGAGAGGAGACCTCATTGCTCTCTGCAGCTACCTAAAAGGAAGTTGTGGAGAGGAGGGAGCTGGGTTCTTCTCCCAAGTGACAGGGGACAGGACGAGAGGGAATGGCCTCAAGCTCCGCCAGGGTAAGTTCAGGCTGAACATCAGGAAAATTTTTTTTCACAGAAAGGGTCATTGGGCACTGGAACAGGCTGCCCAGGGAGGGGTTTGTTTCACCTTCCCTGGAGGGGTTTAAGGGATGGGTGGGTGAGGCGCTGAGGGACATGGTTTGGTGTTTGATAGGAATGGTTGGAATCAATGATCCAGTGAGTCTTTTCCAACCTGGTGATTCTATGATTCTACGAGCAGCAGAGGAAGGCCTTGTATTTCTGAATAAAAAGCAGAGAAAAGCTAACATTCCCAGTGGATTCCTACAAGATTTTGTACTAGTTCCTCCTGGGACAAGATACTAGGAATATAAGGAATAGTTTATAAATCCTCAAGCTGTTCAATAGATCTCCTTTAGCAGATACAAGTTGGTCTGTTTTGAAGACACAAGGAACAGCAGTAGTTCCAAACTTTATGTATGTTTTCTTCTACACTGAGAAACAACATAAGCTACGGAGAACAGAAGCAAAAAAAATTCCCCAAAAGCGATGAAATGTGCTTGACAGAGGTGGTGTAGCAGCAACACCTTCAAACTGCCTCTTACCCTCTCTTATCACCTCTTCCCCTAGACAAGCAATAAAACCACTTCACCTTTCAAGGTATCACGCTCACTATTAGAAACAGTTGACACACAGTCAGTAAAAACTCATTGAATATCTACTGTGGCTGATATGATTGAAGGAGTTACCTGGAGGACAATGGTGTTTCTCCTGCAAGAAGCCATCAGTGTAAGTGCAGCAGTAACCAAGATGCAGATCTGGTGGCACAGCTTCAGCCTACCAAGAGGCAGTGACAACAGCTGATCACTGAAGCTTGTCAGGGTTATTCTGGTCTCTACCTGCCTACTCAGTAGAAAGCCTGAGTCAACGTGAGTGGATTGTCACTATGCCTGTAGAAGATTTCAAGATTTCATTTTTGCCTTTTTCATTTAATGGGACTTATTTTTCTATGGCACCAATCTCTACATCATCTTGAATTCTGATTAATCTAAGTTAGCTGCAACTTGTGCAGTTATTTTTAAAGGTTGAAAGTATTTGAACCAAAGTACTGCCAGCATTTCCCGGGCTTCACTTTTTCCTGAATTGTCTACCTAAAGCCATCAGCTCTTCAATGCACACTGTGCCCCTCAGGTTAGGTGAGTGCAACACCTGCAATATCCCTGTGGGTCTCTAGATGCTACAGTAATACGAGCAATACTTGACACCTTCAATTCACTTGTTGAGAATTTGGGGGGTGGGGAAGCTCACTTTATATGTAATTTCACATGTCACAGCTTTGTTTTTCATTCCCAAATACCATCCCTTTTCCTCAATTAGCCAGCCTTCTGTTGCATGAAATGACTATCTTCTTATGAATGTTGTAATTGCTTTTTTTTGCAAGATGAAAACTAGGTATAGTACTAAAAAAAAACCAAAAACCAACCACTTAATGGGGTAAACACTGCATACATACGCAAAGCTTTGATTAACTTCAGAGGTGGGAGTGGACAGAGCAGGCTATGCTCCTCAGCAAAATGTTATTGTAGAACAATATTTAGGCCCTGCTTTGTGATATAAATAGTAAAAACCTTATGTCTATACATCTTTATCGCAAGTGATTTCAAAAGCCTCCACAGCATAAGCAGAAACTATTCTGCTCAGTTCTGAACTGCGGCCAGCCCTGGGGTGAAGTGGCAAGGCTATTTAAAAGTGATTTACCACATGAGGTTAAGAGGAGCATTCGATGCAAATGAACTCACTGGATGATTTCTGATGGCTAACGTGCCATTAGCCTTCCTCAATCCAAGCCAACATTTCAGGCTTTTGTGAAAACCACTATGATTTTTTAAAAAATAAAAGCAAATTTTAAAAGCTCGGAGGGCTTATCCAGGTGGAGCTGGGGGAGAGGAATTGAATTTTGTTCATGAGATGCTCTCCAGATGAAATTTCATTTACAAAAGAAAGACAGTTTAAAAAAAAAAACAACAAAACCTCTCTGGGTGGAACCTGGCAGAACTTCCTAGACAGGGGACTTTCCCTGCTACCCTGCACTAACTTGTCCCATTAATCCTTTTAATTTCATGTATTCATTTTTTTACACTGCTTAGCTTGTTCACTGCATGCCAGTACAAATCATGTTTTGCTCCCTCTTCTCTCATCCTCCTTTCTCTGACAGGACTCCACTGCTGCTGCAGTAACTGATGTGGTCTGTCAGCTGGGCCACTGGGATGCAAATCTCTCTTTGTCCCCTTGGGGTGCCATCGATACTTTACTGACAACTTCATCTCTGCGTAAGGAGTGAGATTAACTGCACTTTTCTTCCTATCTAGTGGTCTACACAATAAATAAATAGATAATCTCTAAAAATGTCTAGTAAATAATAGCTGAAGGAGACTTGGTTCATAATATATACAGGTTTTCTTAAAACCAAAATTTGTGTTCAAAAAATGTATGTTTTCGGTATCGTTTCCCTCCTCTTTTTCTTGAAGTCACATCATAAAATGAGTGCTGCATAACTGAGACTCATTTGCACTAAATATCCAGAATTCTGTCTAAAAATCTATCTCACCCATCCATCAGATTTTGAAAATACATGCTCTATAGCATATTTGAATCAGGACCTGACCTGGATGTGATAAGCTCTACCTGCTGTAGGTGATGCCTGGAACTACCACTTAATTTGAGGACCAAGATCTAACAAACAAACATTGGAATGTCCACCAAAGCTTCTAAGCTAATTGTTTAAGTTTACCCCAACACATGCTGACTCCCCTTGTCTGGGAGTCAGCTTAACCTTAAGTTTATGACTATAAAGTCCTCAGAGAAGCACTCAGTATGAGCAAAGATAAGCATCAACTTACAATTTGACTCAAAACTGACATACTGAGTGCTGCTTCCAACAATTTTGACATGTCAGGTGATGAGAAAGCAGTTCAGATTTTCAGGACTATTTAAAAAGAAAGACATTTGTTCCTTAGAGTATAATAGAGCTGTGAGGACTGAATGATACAGAACTGGCATGTTTGATTGCAAAACTCTTGCAGTTTTCAACACAAAGCCCTTCACCAACTTCTGGAGATCACATTAGCCAGACTATCCATAGGTTTGTAAGATCAGGCTCCTCTGGAGTCACATCTCTACATCTAAGACAGAACAAGAAAGGAATATGAGAGTGAAAGCGGGCCATCCACTAGGTTCTTTTACATAATGTTATTAAAATGAAACTGCTTCCTTTTGAAATTTCTTTTTCCTGATTAAGGTACAGTTGTCTCAGCTTTTGCTCTGCTGGCAGTCCCTTTGGCTAGACACAGGCTGCTCCTGTCTATAAATCCTAGGTGTCACAGGTAAGGAGGTGGCAGGTGGCTGAGCACTGTTGATCAAGGCAAGCAGCGCCGTGAGCCACTGGTGCACACATGCTGTAACACAGTCTCCATTAGCTGGTCATACACTGATTTGCTCAAAAGCCCTCTCAACTTTTCCAGCATATAGGTCACATGCTGCTCTCTGAAGGAGCATCTACTCAATATTCTGTTTCCTCTGCCTAAACACAGGGCCTCGTGCACAAGCTGCAGCGTGCATTTCAAACCCTTCATCAAGTACAGAATTATTCATTTCCTCGTGGATTTTTCAATAGACTCATCAAGACAGCATCCAAGTCCTTCTCAAATACTCACGGGTGTTTCTTCAGAGCAGTCTGATGAGAATGGGAAAAGATGAGGTCCTGACACATGGAGACTAAGATAAGTCACTGTAAGTCTGCTATGCTTGCAATGAGGTAGCGGAGACACGTCCACATAGTTGAAGTTTCACGATGGTTCTTCATTTCAAGGCTCTGCTCCAACACCTCCAGGCAGGTAAGAGTCCAACATTCCTTTGGAAGACACCGTAGCTAACTGATTAGACCTGAAAACAAGGAGTCTACAGTGCCTGATACCACAGGAAAGTTGTGATTAGTCCTGCTCCAGGGCACCTTGGCAGATTCAGTTCCAGGAGAGAACCCCACTACCCCACCAGCAGACCCACTTCCAACCTCCTGCAGTTTGCAGCTTCACTTATCAGTGCTTTGCAGCCTTAACAAAGCAGAGGAACCAGGAGTCCTTTTGCTTTGTCTTCCCTGATGCTTTCATCAGCAGCCCACTCACCGGGCATGGACACGAATCTTTAGTCCACTCAGAACATTCTTCTATAATCAACTTTCTTCTCCTCTAGCATTTTCCATTTCCCAAACCTGGCACTTGACCTTGCTAGCCCCCACACTGACACATTCCAGTCCAGCTACATCCCTGGAAACTACCCCCTTGCTGCCCTAATGTATTCCTGCGCCCTTATTTCTGAAGAATCACTGTCTTCCCCCACAGAATCACCCCGTTTGCCTGTCTCATCTTGCTTCACTTCCTTCCATCCTCTGAAACTGAAAGACTTATGAATAAGAAAGGTTTGTTTAGCAAGTTAAACTCAAAGATTACTTTAAACAGAAGGTATGAATAAACAGAAGATGAAGCACGGGCATTCAGCCCTGCAATTAGATCACTCTCTAATTGCCTTGCCTTTGTTTTGCCTTGTCCAGCAGGTCTTGCCCCGCACGTCACAATGTGCATAGCAAAATATGGGAGATAAATGCAAATACTCAGCTTGAAAGCAGGAGCTTCGTGATTCCCTGCTGTATGCCCATGGGGTGAAGACCACCCCATTTCCTCACTTCATATTGTAAGCAAATTTTTCCTTCCTGTCTTTAGTCCTCTGACTTTGGAGGGTTTGCTGTCAGCACCCAGCCTCACAGACACCCTCAGCTACACACAACGTATCTCAGAGCCCAATTAGACCCATTTAATTTATCACTAAATTTCATGAGTGCGGTGACCATGGGCCTGTGCTCCACACCGCTCAAGGTGTAAGTGCTGTCCCCCATTGGGGACTCATGTCCCAGCTTTTCCATCTGCTGAGGAGGAGAGTCCCAGTAGGTCAGCATTTCTACCACACCCACAGGCCACACAAGGTGGTTCTCCAGCACCTTACCCGTGGGCTTGTTTCTGGCACTTCACAGTTCTTCAAAATGCAATGAACTTTGTTCCTTTTCTCATTGGAGCCTGGAGCGTGAATATTTGTAGTGCAACCTTTCCACTTCCTCCAGAACCTCTTTTTGAGATTACAACTGCACATGAGTGCACATCAGACACAACATCTTAAGACTCTTGATTAGCCTCTTCCTAATTATCCTTGCCACAGCAACCATGCACCAACAAAGTGAGAGCAACATTGGATGCAAACATACCCTACTTCTGCCCTCGTAACTCTTATCTCAGTTTCTCAAGGCTGTGTTTCCTTTGAAGAGTAAAATTTTCTCTTCTAAGTGACACTTCTGGTACTTCTACTCAAAACAGAGGAACCTCTTTTTTTTTTTTCTTTTAATTAACAGTGTTTGCCTTGTTCACCTTCCCATCTTCATAATAAGACGCAGATCTTCAGTTCAGAACAGGTTTAATGCAGCCTCCCTAGGATCCCAAAAAGCCGCACTTCTTTTGAAGAACTGAAGAGACAATGAGACATTAAAAACAGGTTTGACAACTGTTACGTGACTGAGCCAATCCTGCCCTAAGTCAGCCAATGACATCTTCAGGCCTCTTTCACCCCATCCTTTCATAAGTCTATTATTTTATATGATTAAAGGTTATCAAGAAGCATATTTTTCGATTGGCATTTCACAGCTTTTAAACACTTACAATCTTAAGAATGTTCTTTTAAGGGGAGATTTTTGCACATATGGCCATGCTTAATGCAATAAAATAAAGAAAATAAAGCTGTTTGAATCCTGTCCTACAATCATTCCTCCTATGATGGAAGCATTTATCCCAGATGCTCTCAGCCACTACTTGGAACAAATGGAGAACCACTAAGCTGCTTGGAACTCAGTAAACCCCTATGGGCCAGCAATCCCATTATATATAACCTGTACCTTGGCAGCGAAGCAGTTAACAAAACATTTTTGTTCATCTGAAAATACAAAGCAGCTGTTTAGTTCCACACTTGGCAGAAGAAGGCAGCCCCCTCTGCACTTCTTGTCTTCTGCTGCTCTTGGATCACTGCAGAGTTAACCAGCTGTTGCATTCTACAAGCCAGTTGCAGCAGTTTGGAAAAGCAAGAGCAGGGATAGTTTTATGGCTGAACAAAACGAGGGAGAATAATCCAATAATGAACCAGAAAAGACAATATTTATATAATAAACATTTTCAGGAACATAATGGTTCCTTTGTTGTCAAAATTTTGGAGTGGTTAATTGGACACCCAACAAGTGTGCCTAATTGACACACTCAGTAGCAGTTAATACATTCCCAAAGTGCCCATGCACTGCAGATCCAGCCATCTGTACAGCCCTTCCTGCAAAAGTCCTCGCAAAACAGGGTGCTCAAATGCACAGACACTTCTAAAATAATGTTGTATGTATGAAATGCCTCATATTTATGGTTGTGAAAATGCAACTCAGATGATTTTGTCTCCAGGTTTAAAATTATCAGGCTAACCCAAGCATTGAGGGTTTATGGCAAGAAGATCATACTGGCATGAAGTGTATTCAGGCATGAATTACACTTTGGTCTTGAGATATAGTAGACGCCACCATAAGCACCAGCTACAGGCTGAGATTCAGAGTCAGAACTTGTCTGTTGCTTCATATGTTCATGTTAAACTCAAGGTTACTGAGTTCTGTTTCTGACTAAAATCTAGAGCAAAAATCTACTTGAGTGAAAACAGGCTTAGTGTGAAAACTTGCTGAAAAGCTGAAGCACATGTAATCAGCGCGCTCATAGGTATCTTTTCAGAAGGTCTGTCCTTCACTTCCTAAAGATCATAAGGAAACTCCTACATTTGTGAACTGATGACCTGGCAGCAGATCACAAAGAGTACCTGAAAATGAAGCAGATTAAAAAGAAGCCGTTCCTAAAAATGAAACCACTTTTATCTGGGAAAGTTTACAAAGCGAAGCCAAAAGGTTTGCAAAGCTCATGCATTATTGTAGCTCAGAAGCGATGCTCCCCAAACACAGAAGTCTGTACTAAAGTTTAACCTGAATGGACTGACATCCCCTATTTAATTATTTTAAATGAGTTCCTAATAAACAGACTTTGGGGGGAAAAAGCATTAAAGCAGGCATTGTTTGATCTCATGGAGGATTAGCCCCAGTGTCCCTGTCCCCCTGGAAAAACAGCACTGACACAAACTCACATCAATAAAAGAACCACCCTTCTTGTTGTTTCTTTCTTCTCTCTCTTCTGGTACACTCATGCTTCTAATCCCTAGTGCCTCTTTCTCTGCTACAGTGACCTTGATACTAAATGCCCAGGCCCTGCGCTCATGGATCTCCTCACCCTTCCAATTTCTAGACTACCCTTGAAGCTGGGTTTCTAGGATTAGATTTCCTCTGTTTTTTGATTTCTTGGATCTGCAGCTCCTAGCAATGTTTGCCAGTAGCAGAAATNAATGAGTTCCTAATAAACAGACTTTAGGGGGGGAAAAAGCATTAAAGCAGGCATTGTTGTTTGAGTTCATGGTGGATTAGCCCCAGTGTCCCTGTCCCCCTGGAAAAACAGCACTGACACAAACTCACATCAATAAAAGAACCACCCTTCTTGTTTCTTTCTTCTCTCTGTTCTGGTACACTCGTGCTTCTAATCCCTAGTGCCTCTTTTTCTGCTACAGTGACCGTGATACTAAATGCCCAGGCCCTGCACTCATGGATCTCCTCACCCTTCCAATTTCTAGACTACCCTTGAAGCTGGGTTTCTAGGATTAGATTTCCTCTGTTTTTTGATTTCTTGGATCTGCAGCTCCTAGCAATGTTTGCCAGTAGCAGAAATCTGCAGCGGTCACAACATGGATTTCCAAGCTTAATTTTTTTTTTAGTGCAAATTAAAAATCTTTAAAAAAGGCAAAAGCCAGCCAAATGTAAACCCAGCATTAAATGGCATTCAAGCAAATGGTAAACAGAAGGGAAAAGATTTTCCTACATTCAAGATTCCTTGAAATTTCTGAGTCACTTCTCTTGACAGAATATTTTTTAAAGGCAATTTTTTCCATGAGCAATTATTTTCCATGAGCAATAATAACTGTAAAGGATACATACCATAATGATATCAAGTCAATAGAGATATTGAAAAGTTCAGAACATTGCTATTTCAAAATCTGATTATTTCCTATCTAAAACCCCCCTACTATTTAAATCTCATATCATAAAACTGCCTTTAAATGAGAAACAAAGATTTCTTTATGAAACTGTTGAAAAGTCTACTTCAGTAATTTCTTCCAGAATTTCTTCAAATCTGAGTATTCATCAAAGCCAGCCTTTCCCAGAGAACTGGATAGATTTCACTGAAAAAGCAATCATATAGTAAACCAAAGTCCTTCGGCCACAGCAAAATTATTTTAAAAAAAAATAGATTTCTTTTCATTTCTAGATCAGGAAGTGAGCTCAGTGAACATACGAAGTACATTGTGTGGTTGCCTACGTTGGTTAGTTTTTCTATATTCTATAATGCACAGAGGATGGAAACCTGACTTGTCCTCCAAACAGCTTTCCTAGCCCCTTCATTCTCCATCCAGTGCAGGACATACTGTAACCTAGAGCAATATTTCTATGGTAAATCTGCAGCTCTGCCAGTCCTGGCTGTAGGATTGACTGACATGCTGGAGTCACACCTGGCAGTGCTATAATTGGGCAGGATTAGATAATTAGGATGAGTGCTGGGTACCAGAGTGATGCTTGCCTGCAAGCTATTGTTTGTGGGATTTACGCTAATGGCGTACTAGGACGGGCATCTGACCTCCAACGGAGCAGTGGTGATGGAGTTAATTGTTATTGTTAGTTAGTGGTGTGTAGGATTTGTGTTAGTGTTACTGACTCAGTTAGCAATGCGATGATAGTGCCAGGCCATTAATTAATTGCCTGCTGGACAGTTTTTGTATCCAGTTGTGTCTGACTGGAAAACTTCAGGTCTCCCCCTAACAACCACCCTTGCTTCATCAGGAGTGCACCCGGAGCTGATCTCTCCCTGCACAGATAATCGGTTCTCAATATTACTTCTGAAAGAAATGCTCTCATTTTTGAGAGCCACACAAGTCTGCAAACTTGATTATGCTTCCAGAGAAATAGGAAATAATCAAGAATCTGTTCTCAGACACAGAAAATATCTTTGAAACCTTATCTTTACAGCTTGCTCATGTAATGGGTGAGCACAAAATCATTCACAGGTATTTTACAGTGCTGAGGTTTTTTTATATATATATAAGCAATCTGCACTTCAATGGGAGCTGGAACTTCAAAACAGCTCTCCTTTGCTCAGGGCTAGTGGTTATTCCAGAGTTTGTCCCTCTTTGACACAAGAAACTTTCCCCTTTACTCTGAAAAGCTTGTTTCCAAGAACTGGCATTTTCCAACCAAAAGACTTTTAATGACAGAATTCCTGAACAGCTCTAACTACACCCTGTGGCTCAGTCTGAGGGAGAATATCATTACCCACTGTAAAATATCAGTCCAGCATCCCATTTTGTGTCCCTAATCCTCAGGAACTCGGAGGGGGAGTACTGGTGAGAAGCACAGAAATCTGGGGGGGCTGTTAAATGACTGTGTGCTGCTTCTTTGACCACCCTGGATAAATAAAAACCTCTGTGACTGCTGTGATATAAAAGCCAGGTGGAAAAAATGTTACAAAAGCAAGTAGTTTCCATGTGCTGCCCACAGTGGGAAGGCAGACAAAGGAGGTACCCACCTAAACTGTCCAGTTCCAGCTGCAGGCAAGCAAACCCCAGCCTTGTGCTGCACACAGCAGCCCCCAAGGCACAGGCTGGCCCCGGTCCGAGCCCCGCTCCAAGCAAGCGGGGTGATGCGAGAGGTCATGTGTGGGCTGGGTTTCTTTGGCACATCATTCAGCTCTCCCACCAATTTTTAAAGCATGTCGCAGAGCTGCGGAGTTAACTTTCTAATGAGGATAATAATTATTATTATTACATAGGCACACGTATATATATATAAAAGCCTCAGATCCCTGTGAGGTTTCTTCAGATTGTCCCAGAAATAAAACATTTTCATTGTGTGGGCTGTGATTGGGAACATATGTACATGCCGCACCCCACTTTGCTGTGCTTGCTCTGTTACTAATTACAAGGGGAGCAGAGCCCAGTTTCTTTAATTCCTTGGTTTTGGAGACTCAGCAGTAGAATTACCTGAAGAGGCTGGAGCTTCTCTGGGGTACAATCAGTCATGTAGCTTTTGGGTTAGGCCGGGGTGGGGAGACACGGGTAATATATACATGCTGGCAGCATTATGTAGCCACCCAACTGGGGAAAAAGGAATTTCTCTTAATTAATGGCGTGATGTATGACACGTTAGCAACACAAACTCTTTAATAAACCCTGATGCCTTCTTTTACAATTCACACAAGATGAAAGCACTACTGACTTACCTGTAGGAACTGGGTATTCAGAAATGCTGGCAAAGCAGCTTGTGGTGAGAGAGTTTTAATAGGTGCATATGGTGCTTTTGATTCTGGAGTAGATTTAGACAAGGCTGCCTTGAAGCAAAGGAAGAAAGTTTCATTTTCAACATTGCCCAAGGCTCCTACTCAGAGATGAAGATATTGGTGAAGACGACTGAAATTTTAATTTAATTAAGTAGAATTCCCAATAGGACACACTTGGGAAGTTTGGTTCAGAGGAAAATTATCTGAATCAATTGAGCTAAAGCATTGGCTTTCCAAGTTCCAGTTTGAGTTTTCATTTGGCACAGGACTGAGACACAAACTAGATGTGAAGCTCAGATTCACTCGAATTTACCCAAATAAAAGGGTATTCAGATTTGGCTCACGTCACAAAAAACCCAAACATGTTTACAGTTCCGATGAATTTGGCCTTCTCATACACAAAAAGTTATTTATTTAAACCTCTAATTTTGGTCATGTCTCTTCCATCTTACATTTCATAGTCTGCTAGGTCAAAAAGGAGTAAATAGGTCAAGTGCTTCATAAAAAATGGAATACAGAGGAGATGTGGCTAGGACTTGGACTCCAGAGCTCTAAATTAAGCATATTAGCAAAGGCTGTTATGACTTATTATTTATCCTTGGTCACTTTGATGGTCTTTGCCTCCTTGAAGAACAGCTTCTGGTTTAGACCAAGAAAGGAAAGGAAAAGGAAATGGCCGAGCTCTTGGCAGTTGTGGAGATTGCTCAGCTGAGATCCTGGAAGGACTGAAACCTCAGAAAGAGAGAGATGGTGACAAATGAAGACAAAATATGAAGAAAAAAATCTTAACTGGGGCCCACCAAATTCAGCAGAAAAATCATGCATGACTCTCATGGGCTTTAAGACAAGCCCATGACTCAGAGCAGGGACACAGATCCGAGACTGCAGGCGCAAGAGTAAATTTCAAACTCACCTGATCACAAACACAATAGTGAAACCATTTTAGGACTCTTGTGTAATAAACCTATGGCATCTTGGGTCCTTAAATTTAAAAAAAGGAAGACAGATCCCTTTGACCAGAGACCAAGACCAAGGTGGAGCATAATGTTGTACTGCCCAACTCCGTATCCTTGAGATCTGGAGCAACCCGGAAGGAAAGACTCCAAGACCAAACACTCAGTGTAGGACTTTTTCTCTCTATCACACACCGCAATGACATTGCCTTCCTTCCATGGCCCTCCATGGAGGTAAGAAAGATACAAAAACTCTCTAGCGAGTAAAAAAACTTGCATTCCCCAAAAGACAAAGGAAAGAAGAGTCTTGCACTGCTGTAAAACTTTTTCTGCTTTTCCTCTGTATTATATTTTATTTTTTTTTAAGAACAATTTAGTGTGGCCAATAAAAGCCCAGCTAATTTTTAAATCAGCATGTAGCCAACTCAGCCACCCAGTAGCTCTGTCCTTGGGCAATATTATTGAAGCACACACAATCTATACTAAAGCGATCAGCTTCCCTCAGGCCTGCCAAAGGGATGCGTTAGGCGAGCCCAAAATATGACAGAAGGAAATTTATGTGCAACTTTTACACATAATATCTCATTATGACTCTCCCCAATCTTTCAATTTTAAAAATAAACGGCCTTTGTAATGATTTTACCAGGAGCGTGTTGGAAGGGAGATTGAAAAAGAGAAAGGAAAGTGGCTTTGGCTACTGTTATTTCTTTTGCTCTTCTCCTCCTGTCGAGTTTTTCTTTAATTTTCCTGAAGATGTTTCCACTCAATTTAGGAAGAAATGGAATTTCCCCCTACCCTGCCACCACTCTTCCTCTGGTTTGCCCATGTTTTCAAAGAAGGCAATGGCTGATATAATGAAGCCTCTGTCAATAGCAAAATCATTTTGACTGTTGGTAAATAATGAATGTTTCCACTTAATCTGCAAACCAGCTCACCCAGGGGATGAAGGCTTGCTCCCCTTCCAGGCCAGCAGAGTGTCATCCCTTGCACTCCACACACACACACACATCACCCACGTATGAAAGCGCTGCCTTGCAACAACGAGAAACAAGAGAGTTAAGTTGAGACCAGATTTAGTGGCTGCTTTGCCATGAATCCCATCCACTTTTGGACACTAGAGAACTTATTGCACAACCATGCCAACTGATGCTTGCGGGATCAGGACCAAAGTGGAATAAAAACCAGATGGAATAAATAAATATACACAAATAAGAGAGAGGCGGGGGGAGGGAACCCAGTGATGACTGATGTGCAAATACACAGTTGCCAGAGCTGAACCCTAGGACTTGGTTTGATAACAAAAGGGTATTGTGGTACATTCACCCCTCTCTGCTGCTGATATGCCAATCGTTGCATGATTTTCTAATGTCTCATTGTGGGTACCAGAGGAATGACTCCATGTGCTATTTGTACGCCAAAGACCACAGCTTGAGAGCCCATGGGAGTAACGTATACCTGGAGTGAGAATCAGTTATAAGCATTTTTGGGAACAGCCTCTTCTTAAGGGGGTAAAAAAACCAAACAAAGCTAAACTCTCAGAGCTTCTGCTGGTAGCACAGTGGGTTGTTCTCAGAGTGGAAAGCAGAATTACTGCCAATATACACTAACTGGTGGAAAGAGCTTTCCCATTGCGGGCTGATGGGCAAACGAACATTATCAAGCAGAGACAACTGGAGCAAATATAAAAATACACCAATTTGTGCAAAAAAAGCTTTTGCTGTTACATGGAACTGCACATCCCAGTTGTTCTCCACTATTCCCTTTGCATCCCGGGTTCCCAAATATCTTCTCAGGAGACAGAAGCTTTTATGCCTGTTTCACTTCAGTCAGTCTCTTTCCTCCTCTGAAGTCCACACGTTGGGATAGAGTGATGCTTTTAACTATATTTGCTTAATTCATTTATACATTGCTGCATAATTTTCTGTATGACTTTATTCTGGTGATTTTTTAATTTTCATGTCCTTGTGAAACCAGCAGTATTGGCACCAAAAACCTGTACATACCTTTCAGAGGACTCATTATTCTCCTCATCAGTCCCCACAGTGAGTCCAGCACTGACAGCCCATCAATACTTGCCCTTACAGAGCCAATGGGGTGATCTCTTCCCTCGGGTGACTTTCAGCTATACCTTTTCTCTGAGGGCTGAGCTATGAATTATTTGTGCAGTTTTGGGGAAACCAGAAGAAATCTTGAAGCTGAATATTGAAGCAAAAGTACTGAAGGAAGGATGTATATGTTTAGTAAAAGGCCATGACAAAAATAACACCAGAAAATACAGAGAATGTAAGAAAAAATACATATCTTGGCAAGAAGATTGTGTATTTTTAATGAATTTATGATTTATTAATTGTACATTTGAAAAGATCATTTGGTTTAGGCAGGAAAAATTCACTGCGTTTCTTTTCTTCAAGAAAAATATACCGAGGTTGAAACCAGCAGCCTCAGTAACTTATTCTATACTATCTAGAACAAAGTAAATGGAAGTGAAAACTGAACAAAGATTTTGCTAGGGTGATTTCACAGACTGATGCTGTTCTTTTGCCCATCCCACCAAGGCCTGGATAAATGATTATTTAATAGAAGGAGTCTTCCAACAGAGGGACAAAACTGAACATGCTGAATTTGGAAATATTTAAAGGAGATTTACCAGTTAGTGTTGGCCAGGTGTTTGTTGTAGTAGCTTCACTGTAATTCTGGTTTGAAAGGGAATAGTTGCGCTAGAATTGCTGCCGTTAGTACTCGTGACATAAAATACCATTAGATAAATCGAAGTTGTGAATGAGTGCCAGAAAATCATCCGCCTGGGGGTTGCTGTGTTTTGAGTGTCATAATTCAGCCAATGACTTTGCTAGGCCACTGTGAAATAGGTACAACCCATTAGGTTCCCAAGAATTCTTAAGATATTGCTTTGAATTTAGCATTGACACAAAATGTATGTGAAGAACTTCAGACCGAGCTCATTTTGAATGCCCCTGATGCAGGCTGTACGTGAAACACACAGCAGTGAAGCACCTGAGCACTTAGCATCCAGGGTGGAATTTTGCAATTCTACTGATTGCAGTAAATACATGTTTGTGTTATACCATAATTGCTCAGCTTTTAAATCAAACAGCACAATAATTAGCGCATTGTTGTTCTTCATACACCTTAACATCTCTCACTTCACTAAATGCTTTATATGGTAAATTTTACCCCCTTGTGTGAAAGAATTAAAAAGCGAACCTGCCTCAAATCTTTTCAAGCTTGCAACAGCTCCAGGTACTACCTGGCAATGCTACTGCTCTCCCTGGGCAGTCTAAGGCTAGAAAACCCTCTTGCAGTGAAGAAACCATAATCCCACCACCAATTTCTTTGGAAATACTAAGCACTGGATACATCCCAAACCCACTCTCTCCATCTGCACAATGAAGAGTCTTTTCTAGTGAGTTGTTATGATGGGATACACCACTATAGAAGCTGGATTTATATTTGAAATATTTTCCAGGTAGGATACAGGCATAGGAGTATGTCCAATCACTTTTATTTCCAAAAGGAAAGATTTACGAGAAAGCTCAAAATTTAAGAACACCAAAAGAGCAAGAGATTGGGAGAGGAGAGGCTGGGTGAGAAGAAGAAAAGAGAAGAGAGCAAAGTATGTTGTGATGAGGCTATTTCAGCCTCATCTCTCTTATTTGCTCTCTTGGAGACCTCTGGTCATAGGGCATTGTCACACTTTTGCTCCCAGTAGGCTGAGTACAGCGGAGAGGACCTAGTCTGGCTGTTTGGTCACACCACACAGCCAGAAAGTTCAGTGACTTGTGGTTTCAAATCCCAGAAGCCATGAAGTACAAATACAGGTTCTAAATGTGAGGCTGTGACCTCTCCACTCATCAATAAAACATGCCCAAAGACATAATAAACAAAACATTACAATTCAGGGTGGCAAGGCATAAACCAGTCATATATGTTTTCTTTCTGGTCACTTAAGCAAATCTTAGCCTTTACCAAAAACTACCTCAGTGAACTAAGTTAGCAAAACAACCCTGATTACAACATAGGCTAAAAAAAAAAGTCAAATAAACTTAACCTAGGGTTTCTCATGGGATGTTTTATGTTCTTGTTGTTGCAGCGCAGAATATGGGCCAGGATAAACATGGTAGGATCACAAGTGTGATAATATAATGATACCTTTTATTAGCTCAAAGAAGGGAAAAGGATAACAGAGCTTTGGACGTATCAAAGGTCTTTCTTCTGCACTTTCAGGATGCAGAAAGGATAAACCACAGCCTGTATATTCTTGACAACACTCATCTTGTCAGGAGCATGAACTCACGTTGTGTCCTTTTCTCTGGATAGCCAGCAAAGGAAGGTCAAGGGGAGAAAAAGAGTTGCTTTGTAGGAATTGAAGCAACAGACATCTGGTTATACAATGATACAGATTTCCAGGTCGTACTTAACAGCATGAATAATAAACTGAAAAGAGTTACTGGCTACTTTCGGTGTGACATCNGCCAAAGGGAGATGGGAAGAGGGTCCTTTTCCAAACATAATACTTGTCAATACCCCCCTACCTCCATTTAGTGTAAATGGGATGCTCAGTAATTTGTTTCTCTCTGTGTTGTAATAAGTATATATACACATTAAAATACACTTAGATGTGTTATACTGCAGCAGCAATCCAACATGAGGACTCTAAAGCAGGCACATGTTGAGATGGCAGCCAGCAAAAGGCTGAAGGAACAAGAAAGAAATCATCAGCTAATCAGCTTTATCAAAAGCCAAGGATGGGGATGACAAGAATTTGGGAGAGGGATAAGGAGAGCCGCAGGGAGGAAGGTGGCTTGGTACAAGCACTGATTGCAATGCAATTGTTTTCTTTTTGCCTGCAACATCATTACTCTGAAACACAGAGGCGTGGTGAAAGAAGGACAGAAATAAATATTTGTATTAGGAGCAGTTTTTGTGCTTTCCACAGAACAAGCCACTTTGGCACAAAATTAATGGGCTGGGAATATCCCTGCAGTGCAGCCATGGGAGCACACACAGGTGCTTTGTACCACTGCCCTGCAACCCAACTGCTGATGGGCTTGGGCTCATCCAGCTCTCCAAGCTGTAGTGCTTTGGGAAAAACTTTGATGAATTTTAAAAACGTCTGGAGAGAACATGTTTAATCTCAACAGCATTGCCTGGAAGCCTGGACTGTAGCACAGGAGAGGTTTAACCTATTTCAGAGGACCGCGGGGTGGATAATTTTGCTGATGCTAGGTGTGCCCTAGCTGATTCAGAAAGATACTTAGACGTTTGCAGGGTGAGTGCCCATAGATTGAGAGATAGTGTTTAAAGTGTGAAAGTACTGGGGAGAGGCAGAGAGTGCTGGGCACTGGGTCAATCTCACCCAATTGCCCTACCAGCTCTGTAATAAACACTGAGAAAGCAGACCAAATGGAAGAAAATCATGACTTACATCTCTTACCTTCTTCAAAATTGCTTCTATGGATTTCTTCTGGTCTTGTTCCAACCACTGAGCAAGTTATTGTTTGCTGAAGTGGTATGTTAAATACCATGATTATTCTATGATTCTATGATTCTGTAGTCCAAAGACTATTTCCTTTTTTATTTCTTTGCCACAGAAAACTTTGGAGTGTGAATATTTCTGAAGACAAACGTGTTGCTTGGTCTATTTGGTCAATAGCACCTTTATGTAAGTTCACAGGGCCTTTATCCAGGTCTAAGTTTAAATGTTGTTACACTTTGCAATAAACTTAACAACAAATAAAGGGAAATTATTTTGTGATTTGGAAATAAATTTTTTTTGTAGGAGTGGGGGAAGGTCTACTGTAAATGAGACCAAAGGGGTGAATCTAGATTGCCTGTGCACACATCACTGCATTTGTGGAAAGGACATTCCACTTAGAATCACAGAATCCTAGAATTACCAGGTTGGAAAAGACCCACCAGATCATCGAGTCCAACCATTCCTATCAAGCACTAAACCATGTCCCTTAGCACTTTGTCCACCCGTCCCTTAACACCTTCAGGGAAGGTGACTCAACCCCCTCCCAGACAGCCTGTTCCAGTGCCCAATGACCCTTTCTGTAAAAACTTTTTTCCTAATGTTCAACCTGAACCTCCCCTGGTGGAGCTTGAGGCTGTTCCCTCTCATCCTGTTCCCCTGTCACTTGGGAGAAGAGGCCAGCTCTGTCCTCTCCACAAATTGCCCTTGGTACAGGAAATACAAAAGAAACGAATATACACAAGTGATCTATAGCGCTTATCATAGCAGCTTTGGGTCATTCCACAGGTCACCTATTTGCTTTACTGGATTAGCAGTGAACACGTGTGTATCTCTCTCACACACACACACACAGAGCAACTTCTTGTCTCTTCTGGTCTGGCTTACTGACTAGGTGGCAAGAATGCACCATTTCTCCTTTATCATATTGCAGCATTGACAGAGAGCTTTGCGCAAGCACCCGCCAGCCTTACCCCAAACTCCTGCCCAGCCCTCCTTGTAGGCTCTGCCCATCATTCACTTGTAAGCCTCCCTTTCACATCCCACAAAAGGTCCCACGAAGTTAACCTGAGCTGCTGCTTCTACCTCCCCTCCAAGCCATTCAGTTTTTCCCATGCGAAATGCAGAGGGGCAACTTGCTACCAGTCACAGCTCTGGTTTTATGGAAATCAAAGACAAATCTCCCATTTCTGGCAGGAGAAGCTGCTCTAAATCTCTGTCACTAGTGCAGCTCTTTAAGAGCACAGTAATTCTCCGCCAAATTGAATCTTCTCTGACAATTGGCAGCACATCAGAGACAATTCACAGGCATATTTTTTCCCCTTTCCTAACAGGAAATAAGGCTTGTGTTACATTTACAGTGACCTGGAGCTCCAGGGGCAGACTAATATCTCACCTAAACAAACAGACAGTATTTCTTCCCTGATAAAGGCGAATGGGCTGAAAGGGAAAGTCGACTTGGCTGTGGCCTTCCCGGCTCCGTATGGGAGGTGTCAACAATGTGCAAACCTGCAAACACCAACACAAGGATCCCTGATGCAGCCCAGGATAACTGTTCAGAAGGTTTGGAGCCGCAGGTCAGCAATCGCAGTCCGTCTTTGTTTTTTATTTAATGAACTTGATGACTGTCTTGTCTCCTGTGGACCTCAGGGGTTCTCTCTCACAGTGTGAACTCAGCCCATGGTAGGGGACAGAGGAGCCAAACACCCTCTTCTGCAAAACCTGCCCACCTTCTGGTCTGCAACGTTTCCCATAAGGCTCCTACTCACCTTTGTGGGGACAGGGAAATAATTCTGGGTTTTATTTGTGGTGGATGAAAAAAAAAGCAAACTCCAGACTGTGTGAAATTACTCTGGGGGATAATAAATTACAACAGATGTCACAATTGTTCAATGTCCAACTGACAAGAGAGCCTTCAGAAATAATAAACGCCTACATGTGCTTGCTTGTAAGACAAATAACATTCAGATACTGTTTTCCTTGGATTTCTGCCCCTTCCCCCCTCTCTGATATACTACTGTGTGTTTTGCCTAGAAATGGTATCCTGTTCATCCCTTGTAAAAATCAGAGAAACAAACAGAACCTTATGGGGATATCTACCAACTGCAAAGCTTCACACCTTATGCGCATCACTCTGAACGTATATATGAAAAGTAGAAGTGAAAGGCCTAGTTTTACACTCATTAACTCCAAATGCCAAAAGGCACCAGAAAAAAACCCTCTGTGTTGCAGAGGTTTGCCTGTCCCAGCAGTAGGATTCACCTCTCTGCT
>WAAB01009225.1:14653-166019 GCA_013389865.1 Piaya cayana | reverse complement strand
TATTCTGACCCACAAGCTTTCAAGCTGTTCATGGCTACTCTTCAACGGCAGCTCTTCACATTCTATCCCTTTCTGACATAGGCAGTGCCTCCATCCCTCCTTCCCTGCCTGTCCCTTCTGAACAGCCTGTAGCCATCGATAGTCACACTCTGGTCATGGGATTAAACCCACCAAGTTTCAGTGGTGACAACTAGATCATAGCTTTCTAGTTAGCACAGTAGCTACATGTTATGTTTTGTTTAATACAAGGGGAGCCAGTACCAATACAGCATCATTCTAGCTTACATTTAGCTTTTATTGTACTGTCATAGAATGGTTTGAGTTGGAAGGGACCTTAAGGATCATCTACTTCCAACTCCCCTGTCATAGGCAGGGGTGTCTCCCACTAGATCAGGCCCCATCCAACCTGGCCTTGAACACTTCTAGGGCAGGGACAGCCACAACTTCCCTGTGGGAAACCTGTGCCAGTGCCTCACCACCCTCATCATGAAGAATTTCTTCCTAATGTCTAGTCTAGATCTTCCCCTTTCTAATGTATAGCCACCCCTACTTGTCCTATCACTACATGCCTTTTTACAAAGTCCCTCTCCAGCTTTCTTGTAGCCCCCTTCAGTTACTGGAAGGCTGTTATAAGATCACTCCAGAGCCTTCTCTTCAGCACTATAAATAATTTATTACTCAGTAACAAGGCAACATGAAGAAGACATGATTAAAATCAAAATCAGACTCTGATAAATATCAGACAGAGGTGGAGAAGATCAGCAGTATATAAACGAGCTTTTTTTTACTGTGATAGTTATTACAGCCAAGCCATCAAGAGGTTTCAATTATTAGATAAAGTTACATAATGGGAAGCTTGGAAACATACACTGGAGTGGCTTATGGAATCTGGAGATTGAAAATATATGTTCCAGAAAATTTAGAAGTATAGTTCTGGGCACTATTGCTTCAAAAGCATTATAGTAATAACAAGTTTACTCATCTTATTTTCCTAGTGAGTTCTCAAAGTATTCATCTGGATTGCTGTAAAGATGAAAGTAATTATTTGATTGGAAAAATAAGACATGATCTAACAAATAGTATATAAGCTGCTAAATAGCTACACACATATCAAAGCTTGTGGATTTCCTGCAGCTAGATCTAGAATGGTTTAAATTGTGTTTCACTTTGTTTTTTCTCTGAAAGGTCTTTAATTGATATTAAAAATAGCAAATATATATATATTTTTAGTCTTGTTTTAAAATATCTTTCAACTTTAAAATATTTTTGCAATGTTATCTTCTGTATAAGTATGTGGGTACATTATAAGAAGACTAGTTTCTCGAATGACATTTTTTTCTGCCTTGGAGCCACTTTCTAGTGTTAAATAATTTAGAAGGGATGTATCACAGTTAGCTTTTCTGTGGCAAGAAAAACCGTATAAGCACCGATAAAAAATTGTTTATATTGTTGTTAGCTTAGTATTCCTCAGTAGAGTACAGTTTGTGAACAGGAACTTGTAGCTAAATATTGTAATGAAGATATTAAGCTAGCAAATACAACTTTTATATTCGATTTAGGACTAAGTAGGAAAACTTGGTCTTCTGTGACCACTACTGAATTCTTTGCAAGTAGTACATGTAGAACAAAAAGATAGATTCTGACTTTGAAGAGGTTTGAAAGCTAACATAAAACTGCCAGATGCTTACCCGATAGCATAAATTTCACTTGATCATTCACTGGATACACAGCCATCCTATAAATTGTTCCCCATAATGCTGCTGGTCTTTCTCTCATATATCTGGTGTGTTGTGACTTGGAAGCTTGCCACAGTCCGATTTCTAATGATTTTCAAAGCCTTGAATTTCTTGTTACTCTCTCTTTTTTTTTTTCTTTTATTTAAACTGTGCTGAAGTTATCAGCATTTTCAGAAGATTTTTAACAGTTGAGAGTTAACAAATGTGTATGTAATTGTGACTTTGTTATAATGATAAACAGTTGTGTCAGAAAAGATGGCAAAAATACTAGCAAGATAAAGGCTATTTTTGTAGATTTGCTGTGCTCTTAGGCAGATTTTATATTGGTTGCTACATGAAGAACTACTCTGAGAAAGTGTAGAGGTTAGAGTTGAGTTTACGTCTACATGTGTATACGATTCCAAACTAAATTTTTTATGTGATTGAATTGATAATTCATTGTTATTCAGTCATTCAGATCATCTGGTATCTTCTGAGAGTGAGCACAGCCTCTAAGTTTGGCAACTGTATATTTGAAAGGTAATGCATTGTTGGCAGTGTTCGGTTTACTCACTGGGCTAAGGTCAAGAGTTGGTTAGAGCCTCCCAAGATTTTTAGACATATATATTTACTAAGTACTGTATTTAATTAACAATCTTATATACAATGGTTAACAAAAAAACCCCAAAACTTTACAAATTGAATCTTCTAGTGCAGTGATAGCCCTTTTTTTTTAAATGTTGTTTTTCCTCAGAAATGGTTCTTCACTGCACGTCACTGTAGGCCCTACCTGCTCCACAGGGACAATAGCAGCAGCAACAGCCAAAGCTGGAGCAGCAGAAGACTTGAAAGGTTTATGCCTGTAGTTCCAAATGCCAATCCTGGCACACTTACCACTGATTCATTTAGTAGCACTTGGTGTTTTTGTAACAGGGCTTGGTGGTTCCCCTTTGGGGAATTTAGTAACTTCCTTCTCCTTGGAGAGTTTTAGTTTTTTAAAAACAGGAAAAGGTGGCACTGAGCACCTGCAGCTCTGGGAACGTCTATAAAAAAAGTTTCTACCTCTTATTTTATAAATCTAGCTAGGCAATGGAAAATACAGGCAGAGTTCTTCACCTTGTGAAGAAATGTTTTATTTACAGCTAGAAATTTCATAAGCTGATTGCAAACACCACCATGAATTACCAAGGCCTGCTTTCGTCAGAACGTTCATCCTTTTGTTACCGCATTTAAAAAGGCAGATTGTGATACAGCTTCATGAAGCATCTTTACTGGTAGCCCTAAGGACTTTTGAAAATTTTATGCTGGTCTCAAGAAACATACAGCTGTACAAGAAATGAGAATAAAAGTAATGATCAATTTATGTAAAATCTTGCGTACTACTAAATTGAATGAAATACATATGACTACAGTTTCTTCACAACTGTGGCTTTATCTGCATTAAAGGGTGAGAAAGGAAGGCTGCAGCATAAGCATTTGACATCAAGAACTATATTTCTTGGAATATGCAACTGAAGAAATGAATTTTTCATCTTCTCCTGAATGGATGCTTATGTAGATAACCATTTCATCAGCCAGCTGCACTTGTCTGTTGTCTCCTTCCATCTTGGTATACTGCTTTTTTTTTTTCTGTAATTCCTGTAATTTCTCCGTTGTTTTTTTTATCTCCCATAATACCTCTCCAGATCCTTGGCTTGCTTCTTTCTGCTAGTGTAGAACAGTTTCCATTCATGTCCAGCCTCTACCAGTTTTAATTCCCTGTGCTAAGAGTATATAAGTAATTTCAAATACATGCCAGGTCCTGCCAGACCATGCGATGGGTTTCTTTGTCTTGAAAGTTAGCATCAGGAACCTGCAGATTCCTGGTGTGCTCACTTACAGTGTTCTGTCATTTTACCAGATGTTGAAAAAATAATATAGATCACCATATATAAACTACTTCTGATAAGATTGAGACAACATTCCCACACTGAATTAGTATGATTTGTTGTACTTCAATTTTTCCTCTTGGTAAGTACAAGTGGTTACTGAAATTTGAGTTGTAACATTCAGAAATCTGAATGACTGACTAACATTTGGAATATGTGCTTTTTATTACAATCTGCAGCAAAGTGTGACAAAAAACCACATTGACAAGGAAGATATAGTAACCTTATCATACAGTTTTTATGCTACTGTACTTGAAACACTGAAAAGACATTTTGCTTGCTCAGAAACAAGAAAGTGAATCTTTAATACATTATCATTGAAATAAGATAGAAATATTGTAGTTAGAAGTCATTAAGCATTGTGTAATATAAGTCAGCCTAATTTTGTGTGCTACTTGGGACATTTTTGTTTATTCTTACATTTTATAGAACTTCATTTACTCTTAAGAAGCTGTTTTTATTGCATTTTAAGTCTGAAGATAACACTTCCAAATATTGTGATGGTAAAGGCTTCTTAGCTTGTGTAGGACATGGGTAATGTATGGTGGTCTTCACAGAAGCGTAATGTTAATTTTGTAACTTTCAAGCATAGAATTTTTTTAATTTTTGAAAAAAAAATATTTTTTCATGGTTTTTGTTTACAGTATTTTGTTTACAGTATTTATCAGTTCTGTTGGAGGCAGATTACATTGTCAGCATAACTTGGACAAAACTCACTTTCCTATTCAGCTCAGTCCTGCAAATTTATTTTTCCAGCATGTGTGAGTGTGTCTTATAAATATTTGTAAATAGCTGTCAGTATTTAATTTGGATTTTATGTCCAGCAGGCTCGCAGATGGGTCAGGGACTTTGGAGAGTTGCTAGGAACCAGCAACTGCAACACCAAGGGTACAGTGGACAAGGCTATCTTACCAGAGAACACGGTAGGCGAGTAACTACTAACAACGTTTCAAATACAAACAATCGGAAACCAGCCCAAGGAGGCATTGACATCTACCACCTGTTGAAGACAAGAAAATCTAAAGAACAAGAAGGATTCATTAACCTGGAAATGTTGCCACCAGAACTTAGTTTTACCATTTTGTCATACCTGAATGCAACTGATCTTTGTCTAGCTTCATGTGTCTGGCAAGATCTTGCTAATGATGAGCTACTCTGGCAAGGGTAAGCAAAAAAAAAAAAATAAGTATCCTGTGGACATAGTAAAAATAATTATTAGATTTTAAATTTGTTTCAACGTGCTTTTTGTCATTCTACCCTTAGAAAAAGTTTCCTAACTTATATGAGGTTCAACATAGGGAAAACAAATATAGCTTAAAAATGTAGTGTTTTGGATTTCTAATTACTATCAGGTATTAGTGGAGGTTACTACCTACAGTTGTGTGCTTGGTACAAGTATACATGTGTATTGCTATACACTTTTTGTTTGATATATCATGGGGAGAAAAATAAGGACATGTTTTCACTTCTGTATTAGCCCAAAGCACATCTCAGATGTTTGTGTTATTATTTCTCTGAACTTCAAGCAAACATCTAGCTTGAGCAAGCAAACCTATTCAGCTGAAGCTCTAGGAAGGAAGGGACAGGAACTTGTCTGCTGTTGTTGTCTTACAGCAACTTAAGTGTATGTGTTTTGGAAGATGGTGAAGGAAGGGGGAAAAGAAAATATCAGTTATGCAAATAGGTCAAGTGAAATTTCTGCAGCCTGATAGCTGAAATACATTTATATAACATATACAGAGTTTTTATGTCCAGGAAATAAAGTAGCACTCTATCAAATAAAATTGTAGAACATCAAAAATTCAGTTAAAAGTATTTTATTTTTATATTTGGTGTTCTACAACACTAGGAAAGACTCGTGAAACCACATTGTCTTTGGAGTAGTTGGTCAGCACTACTTCTGTCTTCTTTCACAATGTATTCTTACACCTTATAACTTAACAGTAAGAAATATTGCTGTAATGGTTGGATTGTTGTTCAGGTCCTGTTTCTTTTCCTTTCATTATGCTGTACATTCCTTCCTCCCTCGTCTATTTATTTGCCAGTCTGCATTTGAATTAAACAGCTTCCCTTCCTATCACGTTTTATGAACTCAGCAGTAGGATAATGCAATTATAACTTCTTAGTCGTAATTGTTCTGCTGTTGGGGACTTGTCTTGGCAGGAAACAGGAATTGTGAAGATCCTGCTAAGCTTCTAAGTTTATGTATATCAAATAGCTTGGCAGCTGAGTAAGTATGCATTGTGTTTTACTTAGTTCTTGGTATCAAAACCACACTAAGTACGAATAAATTCCCTGGACCAAAGCCTGAAGATCTTAATTGTATGCAGTATATATTCTTAACATACACGGGGAAAATTTACGTGTTTTCCTCAGAGTTCATACTGGGATATAGCTCAGTAATTTTTAGTGAAATATTCCCCAGTAATATTCGGTTCAAAATATACACTTTGGTAGTGCAAATCTATCCTGATTTAGTGAATTAATAAAAATCTCAAATTTCATAATCTCTGTTGACATCTTAGTCTTCAATATTCTACATATATTGTTTGAGTTTATTCTACTTAAGTCCTGTGGCTGCAATTCTGAACTCGGTTTGAATGAGACCTAGTTTCCTGGACTGAAAATAAAATCTCTCCCATGTCCTCTTGACTGTTTGCTGAGTCCTAAGCTTTGAGCCTAACTATTTACAGAACACATGTTTTAGCAGAGCTACAAATCAGTAACAAATCTAGAGAACAATCGGAAGTGCTAGAAAGTGAAAGTTCAAGGGACTTTCAGGTGGTGTCTCCAAGGAGACTGAGATGAGAGATAGAAACCGGTGAAAATGAGATACAGAATCAAGGTTGCATAGAAGGGAAAGGTATAGAAGAATGAGGCTGTATTAGGAATGTTCAACACTGGGAAAACAACAGTCAGATGGAAAATAACAGAAAGGGAAAGCAGTGAGTTAATGGCATAATTTTGTGCAGATATGATGTCCTACTCACTGCACAACTGGGTCATAAGAGAAGAAACACAATTTTATAGCAGTTGTACTGCTGTAGAACAACTTGAAACAGTTATCCAGTGTTCATATAATAGTATCGGAGGTCTCACCAGTGTTGATGTTGTTATGATGCCACCTACTGGCACATGTTTTGAGATTGCATTCAAATTCACCAAAGCCTGTGTGAGAAGAAAAACAATGTAAAGACTTTAGCCACATAGCTGCAAAAGGCTTAATAACTGTTACATGCAACCTATTACTAACTTTTCCTGTAGTTTGAGTATATGGCTTTACAATGTTGAATACATTTAGTTTCTGTAAAATACATACAGAAAAGAATTTTTATAACAGACTAGTTCTGTTTTCATAGGTTGTGCAAATCCACTTGGGGTCACTGTTCTATATACAATAAGAATCCACCTCTAGGATTTTCTTTTAGAAAATTGTATATGCAGCTGGATGAGGGCAGTCTCACCTTTAATGCCAACCCTGAAGAGGTAAGTAAACTGTTGCTGACAGTAATAAACAGTTAAAATAATTGTTGTTGTTGTTTTATAATTATAGCCATATTCAAAGCCAAATTTTAGTAGGCATTTTACTGAAGGAGTGGTTAATATTAAGTTACAGCCCTATCCGGATCTTTTTTGTTTTGCATATGGTATTTGTGCACGGCTTGCCTCTTAAGTGCTCTATACAGTGGTCTGACATATGGATACCAGAAATTCATAACCATATATTAACTTAGGAGTGAGGCAGAGATCATAATGGTGACTTTTTAAAAGGATAATAATACATAAGTTAAAATGCTGCAACTTCTGCAGAGTATGATTTTGATCCCACTTCATTTAAAGCAGGATTAGGTATAAAGTAACCCAAATTACTTCTATTACAATTCTGGTTTCTTTTAAAGAGTTTTTAAATATTTCCACTACCAATGAGCAAATCTTGAAATATTATGAAAAATATGTACTTTTGAACTATCTTAAAGATGTTTCATTTTATTTCTGTGGATGTTTGTTGTGCATAAACATAATCTTTCCTTATAGTTTACTACAACATATATTTGCAAAAAAATACTCTATGTCAAACTGAAAGGCTTCCATTTCTTGATACATGTAACTAAAGAAAGGTGAGCTTCTGCTTTTGCTATCGCCTTTCAGAGAACAAAGAGTTTGGGAATAGACAGTTTTACCTGGGAGATATGCAACTAAGACCCAAATGACAAAGAGTTTTTTCTGTACAAAACCAGGTTCTTGCTTCATGTTTCCTAGGAGAAGGAGGTATACAGTACTAAACAAAAAGTAGGATTAACTTCCTGTGTATCATATAATTATACATACACAAGGAAGTGGTAATTGAATAAATCCAAAGTAGGAAAAGAATTAAGAGAAATGAAAATACGTACTTCTGTGAGCTAATAGTTCACTGTACTGATACAGTACAGAAAATATGAACTTGTAACCATGGAGTGAAATAAAAAAAGCAGTCATATAAGTCATTGCAATAATGCAATTTTGTTTAAATTCTTCCTTTATCTCATATTCTACTTCTTAAAGAAACCTACTGTTTTTATTAGTCACAAATTACAAAATTTTGTAATTTCATTGGTAGACCTCTGCCTTGAGCTGTGATACACAGTGCTGAGATGTCTTATCAACGCCTTGCTGCTTGAGTCATTAGTATTTCTTTTCAGCAGGATTTTAGGGAATTTAGTAGTAAATGTAAAACTTTTCAAATGAAAAGCACTTCTTATGTAATTTAAATGTGTTTTCAGGAATATATCAATTTTTAATTGATAATGGCTTTGTCCACCTAAATTTTTCTTTGGCTTTCAATTTCTTTTAATGTCGTCTTTCACTTATTATCTTAGTTTATAGTATGCTCTTACATCTCTTACATTCCAAACTAATTTAAACTAGTCTTGGTAGGTTTGAAGCATTTGGTGCTTTCACAAAAGACACTGAATAAAAGAATTTGTTATCTTTAAAGGAAATAAGATCTGCAAAGTTGAGCTGCCTTATACTATACCTAAATTGGGTATTAAATTTATTATGCTACACTTACTTTTTCTGGGTTCACCGTGGTTATATTGTGCAGTAGTTGTACAGTCTGCTTCAGGCCTAGTGAGAGATGAGAACCTCAGAATATCTCCTAAGGGCTTCTGTTCCTCTCTCCCTGTGGAGCACCATAGCCTGGTAGGAATCCCTCAGGGCCTGAATTTCAGGAGAATTCACAAATACTATTGATTTATTGTTTACAACTGTGATATTGGCAGAATTACTATTATAAGGACACTGTAACTGGAATATATGATATGACATTCCACTATTACAAATAGCATCTCCGAATTTCCTGCCAAACTCTGCTTTACATTTGATAACAGACCTGATCAAATTACTATAAAAATAGGATTACATACAGCCTCAGGAGCAACATTCTCCAAAGGACACCGCCCATGTCATGAAAATGGGTAACCAGGCTCCACAGCAACAGCTCCAGAGCTAGCGGTGGCTCACGGGGTAGGGAAGAGCATCTACACATTTTGTGGTAGGATTCTCTGGTTAGCCATTGTTGTGTGCATGGTGTTGTGATAACTGCTGTAATTCAATGTATTGATTGTGTGCATGAGCTTGTGTAATTCATAGCAGGTGCTCACATTCTGCTGAAAGGATGTGCTTAATTGCATTACATGTAATTGGAAAAAACACTCCAGTGCATGTTTAGTTTCTTAAGTTTTTTTTGTCAGTTGCTGTTTTCGGGGGTTTTTTAATATGGCAGTACCATTGTAGCCAAAATTTTGGAACTTGATTTTTGCTTCTTTGGGGAGAGTGAGTGATTTAGTGTTAGTATTAACAGTTGAATATGAATATTATGTTGTTTAATCTACCTACATGCTCTCTGCTGTATTTTATTGTAAAGAGTGTATGGTGTATATGAAATGTTTCTCATGCAGTGTTTGTTTCATATCTCATACACTTATAACTCAGAATCTGTAAGCAACCAGAAGTTAATTCCCACTGCTTTGTATACTGTTTCTAGCTCCCTACAAAATACATTCTCAAGTTTATTACATGAAGCTATGCTATGTAGGTAAAATTGGAACTGAAGGTGGAAAAGAGACTCTTTTGGCTACAAAAGAAGATCTAATTTTTGGTTTCTTATTAACAATAATGATTCTAACTTATTTTGTGTAATAGCATTTATATTTCCGGATCCATTGGAATCTGGACTGTACCAAAACTCTCAGATTTTAATGAGATCAGGATTTCCTTACACTAAGCCTGCCTTTCCGCTCTTCTGATTATCGCATTCATTACCAACTATCCTTAGTTTTTGCTAGGGAAATCAGTTTTCTGACCTTTTCTTGATTATAAATGAATTGTTAGTGACTTGCATAGAACTACCTTACCTGTATTTTAATTATAAATAGTGTAGATAATGGAATATGTACTGTGCTCTGTATTTCTAACCAAATTTTTTTTTAAATTATCCTATTTCATAGTGTCCAATTTTGAGATGCATTGGTATAATTGTCCTAAGACTATTAAATGCGTATGTTGCAGAGAGAAATTCTTTTGTGTGATTTATTTCAAAATTTGGAATGGGACAGAGAGCTGAAACCTTTTTAAAACTCTAAATTAAAGTCAGAGAACTTTAATCTTGTAAATTATTAGTTATGGATTCTGTGTAACATGAAAATATTTCTACATTTTACTTGTGATTTCTGCCATTATAAGTGTGTAACGCTGAGACTATATTTCAAAGACATACAGTGAAACACTGTTTGAAATTTATATTCTATCTTGTGTCCATGTTTGTCACCAAATGACTTGATTCATAACTTAGGAAAAGGAAAGTTAAAGAAAGCATACCCCCAGTAAATAGTTGAACATTATGACCTCGTATCAACAGACAAGGAGAAGGCTGAGGTACTCAACAACTTTTTTCCCCTCATTCTTCACTGAAAACCACTCTCCTCACCCCTTCTGGGTCAATGGACAACAAGATGGGGAAGAGGGGATAAAATGCCTCCCACTGAAGGGGGTAATCAAGTTTGTGACCACCTGAGGAAAGTGAACATGTAAAAGTCTATGGGACCTGATGAGATGCAACCCAGAGTCTTGAGGAAATTGACCAGTGTGGTTGCCAAGCCACCCTCCATGATATTTGAAAAGTCATGGCGATCAAGAGAAGTGCCTGGTGACTGGAAGAAGGGTAACATTGTGCCCATTTTTAAAAAGGGTAGAAAAGATGACCCTGGGAACTACTGACCTGTCAGCCTCGCCTCTGTGCCCAGGAAGATCATGGAACAGATCCTCCTAGAAGCTATGCTAAAGTACATGGAGGACAGGGAGGTGATTAGAGGCAGCCAGCATGGTTTCACCAGGGGCAAGTCATGTCTGGCCAATCTAGTGGCTTTCTGTGATAGAATGACGACATTAGTGGACATGGGAAAACCAATGGATGTAATCTGTCTGGACTTTTTGTAAAGCCTTTGACATGTTCTCCCACAATATCCTTCTCTCAAAATTGGAGAGATATGGATTTGATGAGTGGACTGTTTGGTGGGTAAGAAATTGATTAGATGATCATATTCAGAGAGTAGTAGTCAACAGCTTGATGTCCAGATGGAAATCCCTGATAAGTGGTATCCCTCAGGTCCATACTGGGACTGGTGCTGTTTAATATCTTCATCAGTGATATGGACAACAAGATTGAGTGCAACCTCAGCAAGTCCACAGGTGACACCAAGCTGAGTGCTACAGTTGCCACACTGGAAGGATGGGATGTCACCCAGGGGGACCTGGACAAGCAGGAGAAGTGAGCCTGTGTGAATCTCATGAGTTTCAGCAAGGCCAAGTGCAAGGTCCTACACCTGGGTCAGGGCAATCCATGGCTTCCATAGAGGCTGGGCGAATTGAGAACAGCCCTGCAGAGGAGGACTTGGAGGTGCTGGTTGATGAGAAGCTGGACAGTAATTGGCCATATGCGCTCACAGCCCAGAAGCCAAACGAATCCCAGGTTGTATCAGAAGTAGTATGTCCAGAAGGTTGAAGGAGGTGATTGTCTACCTCTACTCCACTCTTGTGAGACCCTACCTGGAGTACTGTGTCCAGTTCTGGAATCCTCAACTTAAGAAGGATATGGAACTGGTGGAAGGGGTCCAGAGGAGGGCTACAAAGATGATCATAGGACTGGAGGATGTCCCATATGAGGAGAGGCTGAGAGAGTTGGGGTTTTTTAACCTGGAGAAGAGAAGGCTCTGAGGAGACCTTATAGCAACCTTCCAATACCTGAAGGCGGAACCTCTAAGTGTTCAAGACCAGGTTAGATGGGGCCTTGAGCTGCCTGGTTTAGTGGGAGATGTCCCTGCCCACGGCATAGGGGCTGGAATGAGATCATCTTAAAAGGTTCCTTCCAACTCAAATTATTCTGTGATTGTAGTAGAAGAATTTTAAACATTATAATTAAAAAATATAACTTCAGTACTGTGCCTTTGGTTTCAGAAGATATGCCATGAAATATAAGATATTGCATTTTCCTGGAAAAATGGGAATAAAAATACTGTTAGTGTCTAATTATTACTTACTTATGTTACCTAGAAGCCCCCATTAGAAACTGAGGCCCTACTATGAATGAAGTGACATATATAGAATTAAATGACAGTCACTGAAATTATGTAAATAATGAAGCTAGTATTTAAACTTGAATTTGTGTATTTCCTCAGGGTTAATTTAAGAAGGTTTTCATATGGTTAGTCATCAAAATCATCTTTTTATTTAATATAATATAGTTTAGAAAGAAATCAGCATTTGTTGCTTATGTAATTATACCAAAATGTAAAAGCATATAACTCAGAATTATAAATAACTTTAAAAAGTTAATATACTACTACTGATTTTCTTAGTCGTCATCTAAGAATATTCAAGCTAAACAAATAGAGCATGTGTACAACCATGTGTGTGAAAACTGAAATTTCAAGTGTTAAATGAAATTTGTCTTTAACGACAAATATATTTGCCACGTATTTCCCTGCACTACTTCTAAATGTGCATTAGTTAAAAAGCTTCATTTTCACCCAACTCTGACTTTGAAAATAATTCCATTTAAACATTAAAAAGATAAATCATGTATATGTGTAGAAAAATACTGATTCCAGAATTTCTATGTTAACTTAGAATGTCTGGTTTGTTTTGTTTAGATGTCAAAGGCAACTACAAAATTTTGTCGTTAACTGCTGTACTGAAGTGTTCGCAAAGTACTCTTAGCAGAGGAGATGAACAATGCAGAAATGAAATCAATACTGAAAAAGTTTTCAATTTCACCTGTCCTGTATGGATGTAAATGAATGGGAAAGACTCTTGGGAACAGATAGAAAGCAAGTATCAGTGCTGTAATAGAATAGATTGGTAAAACAAGTATTGTATGACTGGAGAAAGAGGAACAACTATAAAAAATCTCCACCAACATACAACAAGTGGCTTTTGTTGTCACTTTTAGTCTGTAGTTATGATTATTTGCATATATAATTTAAATCAACACTTTTATACATTAAGATTTTATCCAGACCTGTCTGAAATTCAGTGGTAACATTCTTGTTACAAAGGCAAGGCATCCTTAAGGCATCTTTCCTAATTCTCTAGTGCTGGACTTATTGTAGTTACAAGCAGCCTCTTTATATAAATTAGACAGACACAGCGCTACTGGAGGTCTCGGCAGTACATCAGAATTAGAAGAATATACCGTGTGTGCTCATAATGCAGTGTTTCCTGAGCGTTGAAAAGACCTCTTCAAACCTGGTAGATAGTGGCACAGATATACCTACCTGACTTCAGTCAAATGTTTTCTAAGAGAATCTCCAGGTGACTGATAAATAATCTTAGCATAAGTTTTAATACTATGTAGAACTGCTCATTTCAGCTAATATACCTGCCAAGTGACCGTTTTGGCTACCAAAAGAGATTTATTTGAAGAGTGGGTTCTGAGAGGAATTTAAGGCAGTGTTTACAGCGTTACACAAAGCAGATGCAATGACATGCTGTAAATCTTACAAATAAATTTCCTTTGCTGTGATCCAAAATTTAAGAACTTAAATGAAAATTCTATTGTTGCAAAGTATTTGTGGTTGCTTAGGAAGAAATAAAAAGCAACTAAAACTGATGGCATGTGCTGAAGTACATTTTATGTATACCCTGCTTATTTGTGAAGGAAAATGAATAATGAGACTGCATTCACAGAGAAAGATATTTTCAAGCATTATCTGTGATGGGGAAAGAGAGATGGAATTTGAGACAGAGAATAAAAATGTTTTGCAAACACTTGGTAGTGAATTAAGTTGACTATCACAGAGAAACTAGCCCATTGACTGTCTTAATGAAGGTGTTAGTTTCATCCTGCAAGGTATTTTCTGGATATGCTGCAGAAGTGTTTGTTAAGTAATTGCAGCAGAAACACTACTGCGAGTTCCATGCTAGGCTTCAGTTTCTGGTATATTAAACAAATAGTTATTACTGAAGAAAATGCATGTCTCATTAAGTCAGGATGTATAAAAAGGAGATGTTCTGCAGCTAGTCTTGTAGAAATTGCCAGAATACTTGAGAAAGTAATATGCAGTGGATGTTCATTTTGATCTCCTATTTTTAATTTCCTATTTAGGTACTTTCTTGAATTAGAGCTAATCTTATGTTGTCTACAAACTTAAGCGTGATCTAATTTGGACTTAAATGCAAGCTTTTAGTGTAATATATGTTTCATTATGGTACTAAATAAAGATTCTTTTTAAAATTGGGCCCTAAAATTGCAAGGGCATGGGGTTTTTTGGTCTTACCTGTATAAAACACTTGTATTTTTATTTTGTTTGTTCAACATTCTTCTAACAAAGAAAAAGAAGAAGAAAATAGCAGTTAATTAGCATACTACAAATATATAAGCAAAAATTGTGGACTGGTAAAAACAGCAAGATAATATTAGAGGTGCTTGCTGGCTTTTCCCTTGTACTATTGATATCTTAAGCATATGTTCTAATTTCCCTTTTGCTTCATACAACCGAGACTTTGCTTTACTACTGCACTTCATAAAATAACTTTCCAAATCTGTACTCAGCCCTTTATTTCTTTTTTAAGCAAAATTGAACAGCACTGGGAAGTTAGTTTATACACTGAATGACAGGCTGCCTCCACATCTTTATAGATGTAGTGTAAACTAAAAGGGCAACCCCACAAAATATTTTGAACTCTGTTATCAGAACATTTATGAAAAAATATTTAAGTATTTTAGAGGTGATTTAGGTTGTGACCTTGGTACTTTATTCTGTGCAAAAATGCACTACCCTACACATTTTCAAATGTTTCAGCAGTATGGTATAGTCAAGAGATGCTATACTTGAGTATTGTAATGCTTCTTTTTAACAAATGCTCAGAGCCACTCCCCGCCCCTGCTAAGTGGAATTGCAATTAGTTAGGTAGTTATTCTTCAGATTAGATTGTTGTTGAAAAACTTAAACATTTTAAAAATCTGTTTGGTTGGGTTTTATTTTGGGGATCATGATGAAAATAGTTTTGCGCTTTGTGATATTTCAATGAACAGAAGGAATCCAGAACATCACTGAAATAATTTTAAATTAAATTTGGCATGTGTATTCTGTAAAAATGTGTGCTTGACGAAGTGTGGAAAATTCTTCAAATCATAATAATATAAAATATGTGCAATTGTTCTCTTCTTAAATTTTTGTTTTCCATTAGTCACAGTGTTCTTATTTATGTGTATGCATATTTATATCTGTTAATATTTAGCTATGCTTTGAAATCAGCGTGCTTATTTTTATTTGCATTATTACACATTTAATGCATCTATTTGAATGTGATGCATCATATACATGTAAAAACATTAATGTTTTAGTGAAGTATGTTGAATACCAAACACATTACAGCTAATATTTTCTTATTTACAAAGATTATGAAATTAAAAGTTATGGTCCCCGCAGCATTTTAAATACAGTTACAAGAGTATGAAAATCAAAATAGTAGCCTACACTGTAAAGAAATTCTTAAAGAACTGTCATGCTTGTTTATGGGGTTCATAATTTTAAATTTCCTACTGTGAGTATATGTAAAATCTCAACCATAACAATGTTTCTTTGCATTTGCTTTGTAATTGTAGAGTGTATTGTGCATGTTGAAATGTGATCTAGAGGAAAAGGAATAATTCTGAAAAACAAAGCAACTAATCAATAGGGTTATGTTTGTACATTGCCAAGTACAATACTTGTTCTGAACACATTATGAAGATTAAACATATTTATATATACATGTATTTTATCTCAGGGCGTCAACTACTTTATGTCCAAGGGCATACTAGACGATTCGCCGAAAGAAATAGCTAAGTTTATCTTTTGCACAAGAACACTAAATTGGAAGAAGCTGAGGATCTACCTTGATGAAAGGTAGTGTGAATTTTTTGAGACATTTCCTACTAGTTTTCAATGTAAAGCACCATTCAACAATATTTTGCTTGAATTGATGTAATTTGAAAGATTTAAAAATGCAAGAAAGTGCAACTAAGTAATGCTGCTGCCAAATACAAACAGGTAATCAGTTGAAGTATTTAAATGACTATAACACTATAAAAGTACACCTGAAAATAAGTCTAACTTGTAGTTCTCACATACTGTGATTTTTCTGTATTCTTACAGTTCTGGACATAAATTGGAAGCTGTAGTGAACATTGAAACTGCACAGGATAATCTTTGTGATATATGACATTTCAATTTTATTGGTATTTTGCTGGTTTTTTGACTTGAGATTTCTTTCTTCCCTGTCTAATATGGGTGTTAATCAGAAAAAGCGGCTATCACTTTACCAACTGATGATAGCTTTTTAACTAAAGTTGAATTATCTAACCGTTATTTGCTTGTCTGATATTTCTCAACTGAAAGTCACAACCACCTTCTAAGATGCAGTAGAACATCCTGTTGGAGACAGCATGAGCTGCAGTAGGGAACACTCTGCCTGCTCTAACATGCTCTTCTACCTCCACAATGCTTTTTCTTGCCCTCCAGGATACCTTCAGTTTGGGGTAGTGTAGTGCCAGGAGAGGACTAACATGTTGAAGCAAAGTTGAAAGAGAATGAGAATAATAACTGGACCTAAATAGGAAGAGCAGAGGGGCAGCAGCGCTTCTAGCAGAAATAGCCTTCTGCTTCTCAGCTTGTACCACAGAAGGAATAAAAGGAGTTATTCTGTAGTATTGTCACCACTGACAGTCCTGTGCTGTAAAACTTCAGTTTACAATTTTTTTTGGCAGCAATAAAAATACAAAACCATTTAACAGATGAGATTGCAAGTTAATATTAGTCATTCATCTTCCCTTCATAAACAAAATGTAATTGGGCAATAGAAGCAAAAAAATAGGTTTCTAGATGTTCAAACTTTGTTCTTAGTACTGGAATGTTTAATAGAAATGATAAACATGTGAGAATATTCTATGCTTCGCTTCAGATTTCCTTCCAATTTTTTATCAGGTGTCTTTTGCACATCAGTTTGTGTAAGTTAGTATGAATCCTTCAGATGTTCCTGTGTTCAGTGGAAAATGTTTAAGAATGAGTCTGTGATGGACTTAGACTTCAAAGGGGTTTTGTTTGCAAATTTTATCTAACAAGCCTGGTTTTAACAAGATACTATTTTAACAGCTTCTATTTAGGCATAAAAATGTATGACACACATGAATCTATTCCCTCTACTGTCTTTTTTAGTCTTTGTCAGACAGAAGCAAAGCCTCTATGTAAGAGTGTGACTGAATATGCATATAAAGAAACTTAGAATTGTGATTAATTTTTATAGTATTTGACTACTATTGTAAGTCTCTGAAGAAGAGGTATTTATATTATCTGTGTTCTGTTAGTGATAATTTTCTTTCTTTTTCAACAAATCCAAAGCTAATAAGCTGTTATAAAACTGTCATTTTGTTTTTAAAACCTACATATTTTAAAAAATGAAAGAAATTTATCTAATTATCTGGGATTTCATTCTGCTAGGCGAGATGTTTTGGATGACCTTGTGACGCTGCACAACTTCAGAAATCAGTTCTTGCCAAATGCACTGAGAGAGTTCTTCAGACATATTCACGCTCCTGAGGAGCGTGGGGAGTACCTTGAGACTCTCATAACAAAGTTCTCTCACAGATTCTGTGCTTGTAACCCTGATTTGATGAGAGAGCTTGGCCTTAGCCCTGGTAAGCAACAAAGAGCTTTGATTCAGTGGATTGGTCTTTGTATTTCTGGATGGTGCTACTACTGTGTATGATAGCTTTAAGAGCAGCATCTAAACAAGTATTTCTGAAAGTACAAAAGTAGCTTGGGATGGTTCACTATGCAGGCATCATCCCACTCAGGTTGGGGAAAAATGAAAAAAAGTACAACACAGATTCTTCTCTTAGCTGAAAAGTGGGCTTTATTTTCTTCTTCACTTCTGGCTATACTTAAGCTCTGTACTGTCTCTTAAGTTCCCTCTTGCAAATAGTTATGCATTTAACATTTTATCTTGTGGACTGTCCCACAGAAATGAGAGGGAATTTTGGACTTCACTCAACAGGCCTTTCTAATTGGTTGGGTAGCCAGTTTTCAGCAGTGGGATGCTTAGTTGTTTAAATATAAGCCTTAGCAGGATGTTGGCCTTAGTTTATAAAAACTTCAAGAATCTGTTTCAGTGAATGTGCATAAAGCCCCTAGTGACTTTTGGATAATATAGAAATATTAAGAGATTTGTAAGTGCTTATTTGGCAGTGTGCTGACATTATTACTTTGAAAATGTCTGTGTTAAATTTTATTTCACTGGTATACTCTTTAGAGTTGTTGTAGATGTCTCTGTGTATATATATATATGATTATTAGCCTAGATGATATAGACTCTCTTGGACAGGGAACAGTATTTTTAATGATCACAGTTTCCTTTTTTAATTCTTTTTATTCTCTCTTGTCTAGATGCAGTTTATGTACTGTGTTACTCTTTGATTCTACTTTCCATTGACCTAACAAGCCCTCACGTGAAGAACAAAATGTCAAAGAGGGAATTCATCCGAAATACACGACGCGCTGCACAGAATATTAGTGAAGATTTTGTAGGGCACCTTTATGACAACATCTACCTTATTGGCCATGTGGCTGCCTAAAAGCACAATTTGCTAGCACTTAAAATTTGTAATTTTCAGAAAATATGTCAATTCAAGAAATTAATTATTTTGTAGAGATGGGGGTTATTTTAGTGCTGGTCATTCAAACCTCTGTATGCAATCAAAGTCTGTGTGTGTAAATGTGTGTATGTGTAAACTACCTTTTATATTTACTGTGGGAATGGGAGTATTTGGAGACTTGTTTTTCATAATTTTTTTTAGTTTTGCACAAAACAATGCCATTAGTCTGACACAGCTATTTACGAATGTTAAAACTGACATTACAGTCTAATTTGATCAAGCAGTAAATTTGTGCATTAGATCTGCTTGAAACTTTAATAAGTTCCTTCTTTTTAGAATACCATGTAATGTGTATATATTTAACTAAAGAGATTTATAATTATTTTATTGTAAACTATTTTAACTAAAATTTCTCCTTTTATCTCTTAAAATAGTGTTGTACTTCTTTCTTTTGCATTTTTTACAATGCTGACTACCTCAGATACATAAGTTAAAGAAACATTAGAATAAATTTTGTTCTAGGACATGATGAAACATTTGTATAGTATCTAAGCTGATATTTAATACTATCTTGACTAACTTGAATTAGCTTATTGCCAGTGCTATTCACTCAGCTTTAAAGAAGATTACAACCTCTATTTTAGATGAATTTTGATGTCATACAGTGATAGCCTAGGGAAATTGTGCAGTTTACATAGAGTGCGCTAACCTTTATTGTAGACAGTTGTTATTGGGGACATAGGACAACCAGAGTCATCTATTTATCACAGTTAACAAGTTAAAATCTCAACAGGGAAAGTGGTTCAGCAACTGATGTTGTTACTGCTTTCAGCTTGGTTTCCTCAGTCTTAGAAGTGTCAATGATGGAAATGCCTATGCAAACATGTACCAGATGACTCATTACTAAAGCTGTTTAAAACTGACTGTGCAAGATTAGAGGAGTGACTGGGCAGGACTGGAGAGCCATTTCAGACTCAGATACTGAATTACTCTTTCTAAATCTGTCATGTAGCTAGATTTTAAATAGTGCTAGATTTATTAAAATACTTCAAAAATGGTTTTGGTCAGGTTGTGTCTTACTTTTTCTGAAGTGTGTACAGTATCAACAGTGCAACTGCCATGCATATGCAGAAATTAGATGATCATTTGCCTTGATTTTGATCAGGTAACTCATAGAGCAATGCTTCTCTTAAATTGACAGAACACATGGCTGAAGTCAGAGCTGTTCCTGATCATGTTTGTTTACAGAATAATCAGCTATCACTACTGTCTGAATTCATCATGGTAACAAGTTTATCCTTTTACCATACTACACCATGACATGAGGAAGGATACTATAATTCTGTTCTGTTTTGGAGATCTGAATTACTTTTTTTTATGTAGGAAACCTATGACAGAGCCAAGAATTGAATGCAGGTCACACTCTTCATAGACAGACACTTTGCCCACACTGCTGCTCTCTGTTTGGCACCTAGGAGGTGTTACGTTTTTCTTAGGTAGTGATGACAATGACAGTCCACGTAAGAGCTACAGGAAAGACAGGAGAAAAAATGTAGCTACTGCTGCTATTTGTAGTGTTTACTACATTTTGTTTTCAGCTCTGAGCCACATGCAAAAACAAACCAGGAAAAAGATGTAAGTTTTTTTATTACACAACCATTAATCAAGTGTAAATGCCATCTGTATTTGTGGAACATATACAGCCAAAGCAAGGAGTCAGCAGCATTGCAACCATCTTCCAGACAGGTTTTACAGTATCACTCCCCTTTCTCAGGATATCTTCTCATCGCTTCACCCTGTATCATATATATTTCATAAAACCCAAGGACGCATGTCACAAATGGTCAATTAATGTCACAGAGTGGTATGTTGGGGAACTTAGATTTCTAAGGCACAGGTATCTGATCCTGTAACAACAAACAAACAAACAGACAAACAGTTGGAAAACTAACATAATCTGTAAAACCAACAATAAATTATAAGTGTCTCTGTGTTCCTTCAAGTGATTTGCAGACTATGGCTTTCTAGAAAACACTCCTTAGAAGTTATACACTTAGAAGAATTCAGTGAATTTCGAAATTACAACTAATCATCAGGAAATGTTTTCTTCTCAAACCACAAATGCAGAGCAAGGCTTAATATCTTCTGAGTGGTACTTGTGTTTCAGTTTTGTACTGATACAAGAATACAAGTTGTTAATCTGCATTTTCCTAATTTCCACTTCCCATCCACAAACAGTTACAGAACAAAGCATCCAGGCAGACAGAATGTGGAGTTTTTTCTGGAATAGATGAGTAAGCCTCTTAACAAGGTTTAGAAAGCTCCAAGGCCAATGTAACAGCCAAGAAGATAAATGAAAAATGGGATGATATGGGTAAAGTTTCCATAAGACACAAGTCCAGGGGAAAAGACAGCATCTGATCTTCACAATAGCATTTTGCACAGTGTTAGATGATTAGCACCCAACTCATGCTGTGGATTATGTTACTAACTCAGAGTGTAACAGAAAGCAGGAAACACAGCATGCCGAATGTGAATTTCCTTAGAGGTAACCAAGAAACCAAAATTGACAATAGGCATTTCTTCTGTCCTTATTTCTTTTGAAGTTTGAGTCTCTTCAGAGTAGCAGAGTAATAATTTTTTGCATTCTAAGAATGTACACTTTTCATGAATTTAGGTAATATTCTGTCTTAAAAGAAAAAAATCTGAAGTATAACAATACACTTACAAATTGAGTGAGAAAGTTTGAATTCTCTTAGTCATCCTCCAAAAACCCTCTAAAAACATAAGCTTTGGGCAGTGTCTTTCAATGAGCTGTTGGTGTCTCCACACGCATTTTAAAAGAAAGTAGTGATAGATACATGTCAATAAGTGGTGTGATGTGATGTGGAAATCACTACTTGATCAAGCACTTCAGAAGATTTAGGTAGAAGATCCCAGGCCTAATTACATGGGCATGATCATACGTGCAACTGCAAAGCAATTCATGAAGTATTGTGGTTCCACTGCATGTAATTTGAACTTTGCCCATGTGATACTGCCTTTGTGCTAACTGTATGCAGTACTAAGGAAGAAATTAGCGTGCACCCCCTACAGATGCTAGTTATTCTGGTCCTAAAAGACAATGAAGCATTCTGAGCCATTTCTGAAATTTTGCTAAGTTTAGTATACACAGATGTGACAGCTGTTCTTTGTTCATGTAGAGGAAATGAATGTACCTATGTCCATGTAAAGGTTCACATAATACAACTCTTTTTTGCCTGTATTAAATTATAAGGCTGTCATTGCATTTATTCAAGGACTGCGGTGTATATTACATGTTCATATGGTTTAGTTATAGACAGGTTTTGATATTCCACATTTTCACAAAATTCTAGTTCTGTCATGAATACTTCTCACTCATACTCCAAACAACAGATTTAGACAGCTTTGCCTTTTAAAAATAAATCAAGGCTGCTTCAACACACAAAAGCCCAAACAATTTTAACTAAAGACAAGCCTGTCAATTTTGAAGCAGGCAAGCTTTTCATATTCAGGAAAAAAAAGTTATTTATTCATTTTTTCCCTCCCAGCCCCTACACTGAAAATAGAAAGATGATAGGCAGTTTTAACTCAGAGATTTAGGAAAAATAACTATCTATTTGGGAAAACAAATGTTACTATTTCCTCTTCTGTATACTGTTCCTCTTCAGTTTATGTAAAAAACATTTATTAATGTCCTTTACATGAACAAATTTTTCAACAGGACTTGCTCTTTTTTTAAATCATAATAGTTTTGTTCTCTGGGTCAGGTTGTTGTTGTGGAATCTAATACATTTATAGTATTTTTAGAAAACAAGAATTAAAATATTTTAAGTACTTAAGCAAAAGTNTCCTCTTCTGTATACTGTTCCTCTTCAGTTTATGTAAAAAACATTTATTAATGTCCTTTACATAAACAAATTTTTCAACAGGATTTGCTCTTTTTTGAAATCATAATAGTTTTGTTCTCTGGGTCAGGTTGTTGTTGTTGTGGAATCTAATACATTTATAGTATTTTTAGAAAACAAGAATTAAAATATTTTAAGTACTTAAGCAAAAGTAAGATATACCTACTTGATCATATTATAATAAATCATCAAAATAACAATATGAGGTATTTAGAAAAGTAAGATTTACTTGCCTTGTAATGGATTTGGATTTGTTTTCACATATTTCATGTAAGTATCAAAACTAATAAACATTAAGGCTGCTGACTTGTTCTCTGCCGTTGTAAAATCTACCACTCTGATCTCAAAAGCACTATTAAAATGGACAAAGGACAGACTTAAAGGATTTCCTGTGTCTCCCATAGGCACATTGTGGTTTCATTTTGTCTTAAACAGAAATAATATACAAACTTTCATAATATACTTATAACAGGGATTTGGGTAAGATAAAATTTTACGTGATCTTCTAATATAATTTATCAGATGTTAAAAGTTAAGACCATACAATGCATTTAATTAAGCCATAACCAGATAGCTGGGTTACTTACAGAAATGAATGTGCATGTAAAAATCTTCAGAGATTACATTGTTCTTCAGTGCTTCTGCTGACAAAGGTGTTAGTAAATATGCAGTTTTCCTTTTTTATTCATATAAACAAGCTTAGGGAAGAGATGCATTAGAAAATATTTATACAGAAGCCTTCCATTCCTTATGTGAAATGTTCTTGCATTAAAAAAGAGCTTTTTGTATTTGCTTTATAATTTAAAAATGCAAAAACCTAAAATTCATTGTAAGAATGAAGAGGCTTTAATTTTCAGATACATGGTTTACTCATAGCACCTAATACAGAAAATACACAAAACCCACTTTCTGGATTTCTAGAAATCCAACAAATACTTTTTTTTTAAGTTTAAAATACTACTTGTTGAGTATGTGTACATGACAGAAATCAAGCATATTTATGTGAAAGCAGCATGGTCAGGATACCAGTTCTTTTCAGAGAGTATTCATTTGTAAAAGTTGGCTTTCTCCTTGGCAGCGTTGGAGAGGAATGTTGAATTTAATTTAAAATGATTAATGAGATTTTGTCAGACTCCCTGCCTTTACCACCACTGCAGTTTGTCAGCACAACAACCTGGGAAACACGGACGCCACTCTGTCGCCCAAAACAGCTTTCCAGGAAAAAATAAACCTGAGTAACTCATGCCAGGTACATGTCAATGGTATTGTCTTTCAGCTGATGACAGTTTAACTCTAAGTTGGGACATTTACACATTCTGAGGAAGTGAACCTCATTCGTTCTTTCAATGGTCTGGTTTTGACATTGGATATGAGTATAAACTTACATTTTCAGTGCAGGCATAGCCTTTACTATCAACCTTACAGAAAATCCTATAATCCATGCAGCTGAGAAATTCTTTATAAGCGTAACATATATGCACATATATATGCATATATCAAAGCTTGTTCAGGTAAGTTTTTCTGGACAAAGATCATCTATGCAACCTGTCTCATTTTTGGCTGTGTTCCATCATGAGGATCTCATTCTCTGATCCCTGTGCATGCAAACAGGCTGTCAAATGGCAAGGAATGTTTTGTTGAACTTCAGCCACACACATCTGTGTGAGCACATACACTAATAGCCAAAACCTAACCAGTTTGCAACCCTTTCCATAAGTAACCATAACATAAATAATGAACAATTCTTTTGAAATGTAAGGTAAATACTGAAAAATATTTATGGTTTGTCTTTTCACTTTCATGTGGAAATTTATTCTGTTGGGCTACAGCTGAGTGCTATGTTCTACTTACACATGAAATACTGAAAAACAGAAACTGAAAAACAGACTTCAATTTCAAAAGCAACTTTCCCTTTCCAAAAAAAACATATGGCTACCTGTGCTGCGTAAGTCTTTATGCAGTCACATAACTCCACATCAACAAACTGACCTGTCATTCACTCCTGTGGATCCTGTTATGCATCAGTTCTGCCCATTAGCTCAGAAGGGCAAAAATCCTGTGAGGCTTCACAAAGATGTAGGTAGTGAAGAAGACTTTGTACTGCTCTGCTACACCAGACAGAGCATATTCCTAATGGGGCATGATGCCACAGGTGTTTTTTTGCATGACTTTTATCTTAGCTATTTCTTATGCATTAAAAAAAGGATTTTCACAACTGCTCTCCCAGTCTTCACATCCAGAATCCAGACTGATGGTCATAATTATATGTAATGCCATCAAATTGAAATATATTTTTATAACTGGAGAACTTAAGCTTACTTGCCTTCTGCAGCATTAATCACCTGCATGGCAAAAGAAGCAAGGAAATCACAGAACTGCTTTAGAAATGTTGTAGAAGTGCACCTCTCAGTGAGCTTTTTAGTGACAATCAACATGCTTCATTTATTCACTCCTTGTTTCTATATACTACTTAGGACTTACTAATATAAAGTGCATTTGTTATTGTTCTGTGCTGTCTAAAGTCTGAAAGTACCAGTTCTGATTTGTACTAGCAAAAGCTATTTTTGTTGGTTTTTTCCCCTGGCATAGCAGCAAAATTTATAATTTATATTCATCTATCATAGTAAAAATATGATTTTTTAAAGCTTGAATCTTTTTTCTTCTATATACAATGTTTAGATATGTACTAAAATACAGAAGTCACATGATTAGTAATCAACTTTTGTTAAAACTTTTTTTCAGCTTTTTAAAAATAAATATATTAATATATTAATTCCTTTTCTTGGTATTAAGTGTTCATGATGTACATTCTGCTGCATAACAGGTACTGAAAATCACAGCATTAAAAGGCCTAATTTGAAAATGTATATTATACCTAGATAGACATTGTTCTGACTTCCTATATAAAGCTGATTTTGTTTTAAAATCACAAAGACCATGAAATGTATTGAGAATTATTTTAAACAAGCTATATGAAGTTAAATTGTTAAACATAAATTAAAATTTATTGTCTGGGTTTAAAGACACAAATTAGTAAATGTAGAGGAAAGCCCAGAGGAAGAAATTATCTTTGATAAGACTTTTCATCAAAGGTTTCATTAAAACTGAGATTTTCTTAGTTTTAATGCAGGATGAGGTGGAAGTTTCAGAGGTGAGTATAGTGGTTTCTATAAGAGGATGCCTGGTTCCAGCCATATTTGCACCTCCTACTCCTCCCTCATTCCTGCGGTAACATAACAGCCTTCCTTCCCTCTCCAATAAGCCTGCTCCTCTCCTGAGCCATCCACAGAATCCCATGTTGCCAATAATACAGCTTTATGTTAATAACTTCAATTACATCATTATTCCAAAATTGCCCTCAGATTAATTCTACAAATACCAATTGCCACTCTTTTAATCTGTTTTAGAAGTTCTTCAGTACAGTCTTGAACTAAGCAGAATTTTGTATAGAATATGAAATAACACTTGGAGAGGCTTATCAGCATTATTCTTGGACCACACCTAACAAGATATACCCTAGTACAATTCTGGCCCCAGAAAAGCAAGTCAATAACTCACAGGAATAGAGCCAGGATATCATTACTGTTTAGAAGTAAACGCTTTAAAGTATGTTTAATGCCTTGCCTTCTGACAGACACAGGGTCTCAGCACACCATTTAGGCTGATAAATGTCATTGTGTTATCAATTGCCACATAACAGTGTTTTCAAGTCTTTTTGCATGACCTATTCTCAATAAAGAAGAGAAACAAAAGTAGGCTGACTCTCTGGACACCTTATGCTTACTACAAGTAATACTGTTACTTAATAAAAGTAATGCTTTCCTCAAAAATTGTTTAACCTCAGAGAAAAGTGAGGTAGTAAAATTCAATGTCCGCAATGCATAGGAGATCTATGAAATAAATGACAGAATCCCATCTGTACAGGCATAGGAGAACACTGGTCTAAAAGAGGTCTCAGGTTTAGTAAATGATAATCTAATTTTCTCAAGTGGTGATTAAAGTGCCCTTTTGGTTTCACTCCCTTTAAAGCAAATTCTCAGTATATCACATAACCTAGCAAAGGAGAATTGCTGTGTTCATAGACTGATAAACAGTAAACTGTCTACTCTGGCTGATGCTTCTCCCAGACAGTATTAGATGAGTCAGTAGCACTGTCTTTAGAAGTAAGATATTCCAGAAAGAGATTTGTCACCTGTGGTGTCACAAAGTTTAGAAGGTATGCTCAAAGGCTGAAGAAACCCAGGTTGGTTGTTAATGAGGGATTTTATACTGTTAGGTATGTCTATAGTATACTTCTCTCCCCCTTTCCTCCTTTTTCACTTTCTTCATTTAGAAAAAAACCCCATGTTTACATCATTCTTAACAATCATTTATCTTGAGAAAAAAAGACTGAATCTTTGAGGGTAAAAAAAAAAGTGTGAGCTTTCAGTTTTTTTCTATGACATTAAAATACCATTTCTGTGGTTGCCAAGAAATGCTGTAAATAAAGATTGTAAACTCCACATGAGTCCAAATTCACCCACTGATATTTTCTGTTATTTTTTTCATGTACTATTTTAACTGGAGATTGTCAATTAATATCATTATCCCTCATTGTGTCGGTCTTATCTATCACAGATCAAATTTCTCTGAAAGTATTCCATAATGCATTGCTATTGAAAATAATACATCATGTTTACAAGAACAAAGTTTTGACTAATGAAGCTCTCACTTATATGGTGACAAGTATAAATTGTCATATAAAAATGAAAATGAACTTTAAGCAAGTGATCCATTGCATTTTAAACACAAGTCCTTATGGTGTAGCCTTAGATGTAAGCAGATGAATAACCTAATCCCTATTCTGCTAACAATACACACCTTTAAACACGTGCTTTTAAGTTACTTAGAAGGCAATGCAACCAAATATCCACTCTATCCATATGTAATACCCAGCCAGCTTGGAAGGGCAGCACCAAAACCCACTCTCCTAACATGATTTTGTATTTGGCTCAGGCTGTTTATATGATTCATTTTAACAGATGACAACTATGGAGTGGAAGTCAGTTTAATATTAAGTTTATTCTTGATAGAAAAACCTACACAACAAATGCAGTGATTACAACAAAAGGAAAATATGTCAGTTCTATAGAAGCAGTGTAGTCACGAGGTCTTTCCTGAGCAAAATCAGTGCTCTTGTCCCCAGTATTATAAGTTTATTTGGCAGTTTTCACCAGTTGGGAAAATCTCCCCTCACTACTCCGCCAAAACACAACTTCTGCTCTCTGAGTGTCACTCTCCCGCCAGGCCAAAGCAGCTTGGGACTTTCCTATCCAGACTTGGACTTACTATCCAGAAGGGGCCATAGTTTTGGACCATGGCAACATAAGAACAACAGCCCATCATTCTTCTCTCTTTCAGTGAAACTCCTAATTTACACCAGCTTAAAATCTGCCCTTCTCTTTTAAGTCCTGAAACTTGTCTTACTCCTCCCTGAATATCAAACTATTCTCTCTGCATTACTAGGATGTTTCATACTTCTTGTGCTCTTTGTGCTGTGAATTCCTTTTTCACACATGTCCCTCTGTAAGCAAAAGACTTGATGTCAAAAAGAGAGGGCATAGACTCCAAGCTGGCAGAGCTCTTATTATCAGAAGGCCATTAAAAAAAAAATACAGTGCATTTACAAGGACGTGGATACAAATATGTTTCGAATGAAAGTAAGAGCAGAAAAGATTGCAACATAAAGAACGGTTTGCTGACTTGAAAATGTGGTAAACTCATGTCTTCCTGATACATCTATTGTGTCATATATTTAAATTGCCAGGTTTCATGCTTTTCAACCATGAATTCTTGAAATTGTGTCCCTAACAAGTATACTGAAACTTCTTCTAGGTTTCCAACTTGTTCAGACAGTTTTTCCTTTCCCTTTTCTAGCATCTCCTTTGCTAGTACTAAAATGTACAATGCAGCATAACTTCCAAGCAGCCTCTTACTTTTTCACTGTGGTTTCCTGACTTTGCCAGAATTTTAGAGACAGGTTGTCTAGAAAGATATTGAAAATAAATAAATAAATAAGAGAGAGAGAGAGAGAGAGAGGGTAAATACCACAAAGTTGACAGGCTTTATACATCTGTATTTATGTCTTGTATATATCCTAGGCTCCTGGGCTGCTTGCTTGCTTGCCAGCGTGATTGATTGGCTGCGTCCTGAAAGTTAAAAACCGGCAGGTACCGTGTTTGAACGGATCAGAAAACCCCCAAAGAGAACCAAGCACCCCGTGATGTCTTGGCTGGCTGTGTGGGAACGTTCCCCCGGGCAGCGGCTGTGAATAACGCGGCCGATGAGCTGCCCTTCCTCCTCCTCGGGCTTCAGCGGAGCCCCCGCAGCCGGAGGGGTTGGCGCTCGGCAAGGAGAAGCGGCCCTAGGGGATTGCTGGGGCAACCCGAGAAAATTAATCAGCTTGTCCTTGCTGGGGCTCCGAGGAGGCGGGGGGAAAGCGGGGTCTTGGTGTCTACTCTCCTGTTTCAAGAAGGTCCCGTGTCCCCACGGGCTGGCAGCTGTGTCGTTTGGAGCGAAACTAAAATAACAAAATAAAAGGCAAGCAACCCGCAAACTAGAGAACTTTACTCCAATGCTTTATTTTAAAGTCAGCCGAGCGGTGCTCCTTCCCCTCCGGGCTCCACCTGCCAGGGCTCAGAGCCGGGAAGATCCCCCTGTCCTAACCCCTCCCCGGGGGTCTTTTCCATGTGGATTCCATTATCATCGTTTGCTCCGAGTATAAGGGGGATTAAATAGATTAGAATGAAAATAATTAAATGATCTTTCAATTTACCCCTTTGCGCTGGTTGTCACTGGAAAAGGAGAGAGGACTCTACATAGTGTAACCGAGATAGGGCTTGTGATTTCTTTTTGAAAGGGTTTATTTTTAAGGGAATAGAAGAAAAAGGAGGCGGGACAGGGGCGACCTCACTACTGTCAACCTTTTTTCCAAACACTGGATTAATGCTGGCCAGACCTTTGTCGTAACGTGACCCTATTGTTTTCAAATGTGTTTTCCAACCTGTAATCGTTTAAGTCTCAGCGTTGGATTATAAAAGCAAAATCAAAAATAAAAAAAATACACTGATGGTTTGGGGTTTTGTTGTTTTGGAGTTAGGAAGGTGGAGTCTGTCTGTTAGTTTTCCTGCAACGAGCAAAATCCCTGTATTTCATCATCTGGGATAAATCCTTTCCTCAGAATTATGGGTTTAAACATTTAAAAGCAGTGAACGGGTTTTAATTTGATGAAGGGATACCGTTTCTTCAGCCTCTTTTCTTTTTCAAGGAAAGTACTCTGAACAAGTGACAAAACTGTTTATACATATACACTATAGCTACACATTCGTTTATGTATCGTTATGAATCCATTCCTCAAATCTTTACTGGTTTTGTTTGCCTGGATAAAATTAAGAGCTTAGCACCATGTCCGAGGAAAGGTACAAACTCTAAGGTGAACTAATCACAAGTGAATCACAGAATCACAGAATCACCGGGTTGGAAGAGACCCACTGGATCATCGAGTCCAACCACTCCCACAAAACACTAAACCATGTCCCTCAGGACCTCGTCTACTCGTAACTTAAAGTGCCTTTGCGAAAGAAAGAAGAAAAGAAAATAGGAAAGAAAGAAGGAAAGAAAGAAGGAAAGAAGATTTAAGAGAGCATTAATACACAGGGGCCCACCTAGGGAAATTCGCGTGGCTGGTTTTCAATGACAAAAGAATAGAGCTCATTGAGATGGCCTCAGTTTTTCCCAGTGGATCCTGGCCCTGGGATGGGAGGGGGCTGTGGGGAAGGGAGAGCAGGAGGCTGCCTCCCCGCAAACCCTCCGCCCTCCCTCCACGCAGAGGCGCAAAGTGACTGGAACAAGTTTATTCCTTATAAATGGTCAGAGACGAAGGCATAACCCACACTTTCACCTCTGAATAACACCGAACTAAACTCAGATTTTAAAACATCTGAAAAGTTCGGTGCTGATGGAGGGAGAAGATGAGCCGGGGGCATTCAGAAAACGCTTAGCTAATAGCTGGAATGCCTCTGCTACCTGAAGGCACAGCGGGTAATTCCTTTTACTAATTACTTCGTTTGACCTCGAGCAGATCAAAAAGAAAATCGCGTAGGAAGAATTTCAGAACCTGCAGGGGAGAACAACGTTTCCGTGCTCCTTGCATACGAGAGAATCCCAAAAAAATAACGCAAATGGATGCTCTGCTCTCAGTGACTCTGAGCAGACAGAGCAGCACTTGGGCTGGGTTTAGTTTAAAAGATTCTTCTAAAGATGAAAACTCGCGCTGCGGGATGTTTCTGTTTGTAAAAGAGCAGATCTTTCAGGGTGAAGTTGAAGTACAGAAGTTTCTTTGATTCCACGAGGAGGAAAAAGATCCCATTTGTTGTCAGAAGTTAATTTTCAGCCACTAGAGAAGTTACTAACTTCAAATATTTTTCTTCCCTCTATCAAAGTCATTGGCCTGCTTTCGACTTACCAAAAAGCTTATCCGGCAAATCGAAGCCTAAATCCCGGCATTCCTTTGGCAGGACCCCCTTCAGCGAATAGTTTTGTTATTAGCGCGCAGCGCCCTTCGCCCACAAGCAGGCAGTGTAACTGCCCCTCTGAAGGGGTCAGTAACGCCAAACCCGCGGGTGCGAGTCGCTTCTCAGTTACCAATAAAACCTTTACTACGGCTCGGCAGAAAGCGCCTTTGGAGAGCGCGTTTTTACGCCCGAGCGCTGTTTTGTCTAATGCCTCTTTTCCTGATCTTATTACCGCTTTGCTGTTTATGGATAATAAAAGCCGCCGCCTCCCCCCGCCCTCCTTCTCGTGTCGGGGCCGCGGAGCAGGTGGCCACTCCACGCAGCTTTTATTATTTTTTTTCTGCCCCGTTTTCACGACGTCCCAGCTCCTCTGTTTTTCACAGAAGAAATGCAAGGAGCTTCGGAGGAGAAGTGCCTTCTCTCGTGGCATCACCCTGGGACATTCAGAAATCGCCGGGAGGACGGCGACAAAATAAAACCAAACCAAAACAAACAAAAAACCAAACCCAAACCAAACAAACGAAAAAAGCCAACCCCCAAAAAAACCCACAAAACCCCCCAGGTTCCCGAACAAACAAAACACCCTGTAGTGGCCAAATCAGAGTTACCTTTCGCGGCCAGGAGGAGGGATGCCATTTATCCTCCCTTCTGGTGGGATGGGCTGTCCTCAGGGATCCCCCCGTCTCCCGCGGTGCCTCTCCCGCTGTCTCCCGCAGCCGCGCCCAGAGGCCCCCCAGGAAAATTCCCGCAGGACCAAACATGTTCCCCGCCAATCTGGGTCCCCGCTTCAGACCCTTAAACACGGGGGAATCCTCCTTCTCCAACAATGGTTTGGGTGGTCGGTATATAAAATCATAGAATCACCAGGTTGGAAGAGACCCACCGGATCATNTTTTTTTTTGAGGCTGGGGTCGTTGCGCCCCGCTCCCACCCCCAGCGCTCTCCGAGACGGGCTGAGGAGAAGCCGCCTACCCAGCTGGGGCTCCTGAGACATCCCCTAGAGCTTCGAGGAGCCCCAGAGCTGCCGAGGAGGGGGTCAGGTCTGCCTCGAAACGTTAAAAGCCGCTCAGCCTCCCGCACGCTGCAGTCGGGGCGGTGCGGAGCCGCCGACTTATTTTAGGAGTCAGGCCGGACCGAGTCTCCCCTGAGGCGGACGTTTGATTTAAAATTGCCTCTGGAGACATACTTATAAAAAAACTTCTTCGGGAGGAGTTAAAAAAAAAAATTAAAAAAGAAAAACCCAAACTAAAATCGAAAAAAAATCCCACAAAGCCAACCCCAAAGCTGACAGGAGATGCAAACAATAAATACGTGTAAGGACGGGCGAAAGAGCAAAAGTAAATAAATCTCCGTTACCTAAGTGAAAGGCAGAAGGGAGCCCTTTATGTATACAGAGCTTCAGGGAGAGGAAAACCAGAGCTCGGCGGGGCGCTCCGAGGCTCCCCTCGCCCCCGACGGAGGCGGGAGATTTACCTTCGCCTTTAGCTCCAGCCCAGCCGTCTCCCCCACCTAAACAAGGGGGGGGGGGGAAGAAAAAGAGTCTGAGGAGGAGCCCAGTAACAAGGGAGAAAGGGTGAGAGGCAGGGAAAGGTTCGTCGGCTGCGGGGAGCCGGGGGTTATTGATTTGAGAGGACGAAGAGTGACTCGGTGTCATAGGAAGACGTTCCTGCAGCACGAAAGGTAAAGCTGAAAAGGCGCAAATAAGAGTCGATGAAAGGAGAAAAAGAAAATAAAAACAAACCCACATTTTCCCCCCCTTTCTCTTTTTTTTCTTTTAAACCACACAAAAAAAAACCCCCAAAACCCCCACAAACCTACAAATACACAGTGCTGCTCGAGGTGTGCAGCAAGACTAAGGAAAGAATCCAGCCTTCCAGCTAGGTAAAAGAAAGCAGCGAGACCTGCTTTTGACTTTTTTTTTCCCCCCCCTCCCCTTCATTTTTAAAGTTACTGCTTTGGCAAGTGTACTTGTACTCATGTTTCTCTGTATAGAAGCCAACGGATCAAACAAGGTCTCTGAAACTAGTTATATCTTAATTATTTGGACCAAAATCCAAAGCAGCCTGATTCTTAGTTAATATGTAAAGGACTGAAATCTCTGGAGAGTGCTGTTTGATGTCTCTCACGCATACCCACAAGTTTTTCTGCCTGCATTTATAACCATACACAATAGTTCCCCAAACACAGAGCACGGTGCATTTGACCAAACCCTTTCACTGGAACTGTGGAGCTATTCATGCTGCTCTGGTTTGAAGAATTAGTCTTTTGCTTGTCAGCATGAGAAGGTGAGGAATACCAAAGGCTGCTCTCGACACACACTTTCAGACTGCAAATCTTATTCCTTCCTCTAATCCCTTCTACATTCACAGTAATTAATAACAGCAGCAATTAATCTCTTCAATTTAATGTTAGTATTCTCCACTCCCTCCTGATATGTCATATCAAAACCACACCAATGATCTGCAGTTTGCAGATTTTAGGGTTACTACCATCAGCAGAACAAGTCTCAAACATTTTGGGTTTGGAAATGTCATCCCTGAGTATCCCTTTCTGGGTTCATCAAGGGGAGATTTTCCTCACCAGAGCCGAAACAGTTTGCAACAGTTTGGCCTCTCCACTAGTCAGCCTCTCTCTGGCACTGATTCCAGCATAATCTCCATTAAAGAAAAAAAAAAGATCTGTTAACAGATCTGTCCTAAAACTGAATTAAGGTGCATATTACATGTTTCTAACAAATATCTACTTTTTCTAATACCTCTCCTGTATATTGCGGATGCAGTGAGAAATGTCTTTAGAACTGTTCTAAAATATTCATGATATACAGGTGCATAACTGGGTTTACCACAAACAGAGAGGTTGAAAAGGGTCTGTTCAGTGTCGTCAACACTATCCAACGTGGTGTGTACACTCCCATTCAGATGGTGAAACTGCATAAGCACAACGGCTTCTCATCTTACTCCGGGTCATCTCAGCTGTGGTTGCAGAAAATCTCGGGAAAAATAGCTGTCACCTTCATCTACTGTCATTGTTTCCTACTATCTCAGTCTTCCAACTACCAAAACCAGTGTTTTAAAAATGCATTTTTCATGTAGAAATATAAAGCTCAGTGGGAAAAAAAGTAAAGCTAATTTACTTTTTTAAAAAGTGTAACCATTAGTGATGTATGGAAATGAAGACATTTCAGGTGATGGCTTCAACATTTTTTTTTTAAATTCTCTTCTTTCTCAAGGTCTTCATTGCCAACTTTTAGGATGAAAGTGTACAATTCATTCAGAAATTCAATTCTAAGGTTTCTTTATGGAGATGTTCTTGGATTATTTGCTGCACAAGCAACTACAGGCTTTTTAAAAGGGAATTTTGCTCTGAGTGTTTCCATTTGTGACTTCCAGTACAACAACAGTTGTTCAGTAGTTAGCAGCATTAATCAGGAGTCTACGTCCTGCAGTTTAAAGCATGGAATGGGTAAGGTAAACAGCAATAAATCCTTATGTCTTAGAATTTCTGCATTAGGCTGTAGTATGAGACAGTAAGAAAGAAAGTGAAGCGAGCCTTTTCTGGTTCTGTTGCCAATACAGAAAGTTTCAACACTAGTCAACATGGTTTCTTTGACCATGGAGTGGTTCACGCACCTCCAGTTCATAGTAAGGATGGGACACGAGTGTCTCCTAGGATGGTAAAAGCCCTTGCTAAAAAACTATCTAAGCTCATTAACCGAGCTTTAAACTATATGTTGGACTCGATGATCTGATGGGTCTCTTCCAACCTGGTGATTCTATGATTCTATGATTCTATGATTCTATGATTCTAGTCCTAACATCAAGTGAGAGGTTGCCTGAAACACTGCCCAGCATAGGGAAGAACTGACTCTTTGGGCAACAGAAAATGGCAGGGGCAGCAGTTTGCCCGCAGGAGAAATGTCATGTTTTGGGAACAAGTCAAGAGTGAAACGACTATGTAGGTATGAGCTGGAGAGTGAGCTGTTACCAAAATGAGGGTATAAGTACCCAGGCCTCCTGAAGAACCATCCTGGTACCAGATCAAGAAGAGCTGGGAGAGTCATGCAGATAGATGTAAGCTGGTTTGTACAGTCAGCACAGATATCCAGAAGCATTCTGTCTCCAATCGCCTGAGCCAACAACCCTGCCAAACAGCTCATGAGCCCTGTGATGTAAGTAGTGCCTATTACTATTCAGGCAATGCTTCTTAGTTTGGCTATCTTACCAATTGTGGCTGGGTTAGTTTTAGAAAGTCATGATGTGCCTGTCAAGAATAGAAAGAGAAGGAGTAACACACGTACAAAACTGCACAATCATGTGCTGAGCTTTATTTATTTTCCTCCATGTATGCAAATTTAGGCATATATCTTTGATGATGAGACAACAGTTGAACAAAAGAGGGCACAACTTAAATACAATCATTCTTTAAAGAGCTGTTTCTTTTCATGTGTCTTTTTTTTTTAAGAAAACACCGTAAGTACTGTCTTACTGCCAAAACCTAGATATTTCACTGTTACAAACTCATAAACACCATTAAAATTATTCCACATTCTAAAGAACCTCAAGTTTCAGCTCTGTTTCACTTTAAAATGACTGATATGAGATATACACACCCTTTCAGCACCTTCTCAGAGAAGTGTCTATGTGCCAAAGCCCTGCCTTGAACTAGACTTACTGCTCAGTGGTCTCCATCCTGTTACAGAGTCTGAAACTCAGGCACGGTTTAAAGTATTCAAACATTTTAGTTAAGCTGAAGTTGGCTATTATTTTTCCTTGGATAGCTTGACCCTGACTACAAGAGGACCCTGGCATTAAAGTGAGGACATGAAAGAACTACTGAAATTTTCTTTTCCTGCAATCAAATATCATCGTACATTTTATTATTAAAGATGATCCAGAACACATACTACAGGTAAAGTAGTGGTTTTCTCATCTTTCTGAGGTCACAAAACATCTTACTTTGGCACAATATTCACAATCTAGATACTCAAGGGCTGATTTTGAGGATGATTATGTAAGAATTTACCAAACCACAACATTCTGTGTGATTTGTCTATGGTTATTAAAACCTACCTATGGTTACAAATACTAAAAGCCACAACTATGGATCAAGCACAATAAAAACTTTAGGATTTATGAATCACAGTTCTGGATTCAGACACTTCATTCTGCTTTCAATTTTTGGTCGCTTTACTTCAATTCCAAAACTATGTATTGTTTTATTCCGAAGTTTCCTATGTATCTTGACTTTGACTTTGAGTAATCATAACTAAACCCTGAGCCCACCCAGGACTGAGAAAGTATATATTTCTCTTCAGAAACACCCTGAGGTACCTCATCCAAAAGATGTCTTCTGGTAATTGCTGTATCAAGTTCCTGATCAACTGCAATTGTATTTACTCTAAATAAAAAGAATAACATATGGTTGCGTTATTGCTGCTCAGCTTAGTCAGACACCCAGAAAAGGGAAGTCTGATTCTCAGTGCCTTTTAAAACTATGAGGACTCAAATAACATTTTTTTTGTTGTTGTTAGGAACAACAAATTCTGTATTTAAAAGAAATTTAAGATAAAGAATAGAAGTCATGGAGTTACCTTGCCTCTTCATGGAGTATTTTGGTATGAATCATTAAAATTGTAGAGGTTTTGTCTACCCTTAGGTGGTACAAGTGGGAATAGGTGGAGTTAAACACATAGTCCTGCCCTCCATGTTTCTGCTTGCCACTTAACTGCAGCTGGACTGCAAGTGCAGGATCCTTCCACACACACTTGCTCTCTGCTCCTAGGGGCAGGCACAAAAATTTCTTAGCCAAACCAACACCCAAGCAAATAGCTGCTCTTTACCAGATGTAATCTTGCTGAGATACCCAGAGCCAGCTACTAACGTGTTGCAGCATGCAAGCTGAAAAAAATAGGGTGTTAAAAAAGTGAGCTGTGTATGCCAGAGGAAGACTGAGGTGCCCCATGAGCAGCGTGGAGCTGTGTGAAGGCTCAAGCAGTGCCGACAGCAGCTGGAGAAACAATTGTGGCCCTACTTTTGGAAAGACAAGGCAGAGTGCCATATGGCAGCTGACCAGAAAAGCCAGGGTCTGAACAAAAGCCCTGAAGAAAGAAGGGGGAAAAAAAGAGTCCAAGATCTTAAACAGGGAACTAGTCTTTTGGGGTAACACAGATTTCATTGAGAGATATTTTAAGATGTATATGCTGTCTTGCTTTTCTAAAGGGCACATTTTCTCAGATACCTGCACCAAAAATAGCACAAAGCATTACTGTATTTGTAAATCAGAGAGCCAGTAAGAACAACAACAAAAAAACAACTTTCTTCAAGGTCAGTTTGATGTGCTGTTTAGACTGTTCTGTCATTTTTCTTGTCTCTCTTCATAATCCCTATGTAACCCAGAAACAGCCAGTAAAAAAGAGAGACCCTCTGCTTATTTAATTACTTCCTGAAAATTTGACAACTACTACTTCGGTCTCATTGGATAATCTACTTTTAAATTGCCTAGTCTTTCAAAGACAGCATAATTATTTGAGTACACTCACTTCCCTAGCTATACATCATGCCTATCAAAATTAAATGCTTCCAACATACCATTGCAGTGTTTTAACATTTCACTTCTGTAATACATTTAACAGTAAATTGATCCTATACATCCTTTTTAACAAATCTTCATTCCTTAAGCAGTAAAACACAGTTAGAAGTTGACTCTTTTTTTCTCTGATGAAGGAATAAAGTTATTTAAGGAATGCTAAAGAGATTCATAAAATCCAAAGCCTGGTAGCAATGTCTGTGATGTTCACAAATTATTTCCTTTATTTCTGCATAGAAAACAAGGCTTTCATTAATACAACTAATTTCTGAACAAAATATATAAGCAGACATTAACTTCTTGAATTTACAGTTTTGCTCCACAAATATTTTCTTTTCACAAAAACAAATGAAGAAAAAGCAGGGGTAGTTATTTAGCAGGCTACTCCACTGAGCTTGGGAGTATGTCAGTTTTTAGAGATATTATTTTTTTGTGATCTACACCATTTCCACTTCTGTATCATCAGAAAACAAGATACTCTCTTAACAACACATATTGGTTAGTCATCAAAATACACACTAAGCACATATTCAAGGCACAGTCACTGCAGTAAGGGTATGTATATTTTCCAAAGCTGAAAGATTATCCCACAGTACTTGGGTTTCTCCTGTAAAGACACGGGAAGTCACGAACACAGACCTCTCTCCCAGTTATTAGCATTGTTTTTCAGCTTTACTCTCTGAGTATATTCTGAATTGGAGGGTTTCTTTTTTGTGTGTTTCTAGTGAGACATGTCACTAACCCACGTTTTCAAAAATAAGAGCAGTTTTATTTGCAGGAATGTGTGCAGACTTTCAATGGTAGATCCTGTTGGTATATACACCACGTGTGTGTGTGCATGCAAGCCAGAAGATTGTCTACAGCACATGTGCAAGTCAATCCAACATGAGCAAAACCAAAAGCAAAGGAGGTAAAGAAACAGCATGTAAAAAAAAAAAAAGGAAAAAGGCATCCTCCCCAACCCCCGCCCTTGGTTCTAAATCATCACGAAGACTGCAATATCCTGTTATCTATTGTACTAACATCATATACAAAATAGAGAAACAAATGTTGCTCTTCTGTGAAGGGAGATAGCAAAAGATTGATTCAATAAAGAGAAAAAAAAACCCTGAGGAGATAAGAAAGACATTGTTTAAGCAGTACTCAAGAAAATCACAGGCTCACATAACTTTTAAGCAACTCAAATTTTTTCACGTTGGCTGTTCCTGTGTCTTAATAAGCAAAGAGTATAGATACGAGATGAAAGACAAATAAAAGCCATTGGATGTCTGGTTGCCTCAAACCTGGTTCTAAAGAACATTATCAACCTAGTGGAGAAAAGGTTTGTGCCCTGATCTTCATTCTTTGATCTTACTGCAGATCTAAAAAAGGCAGAAATAATGGAATAAAAAGCACCAACAGAGTATGTTCTTGTGGAGTCGATAGCAAATGCATTTCACTCTAAAGAGAGAATACTGCTCACCAAGGATTGGAGTTGATTTAAAACATCTATCCGGAGTGCCTCTTTAATTCTGTTACTATGGCAACCTAATGGCAATTAAGCAGATATTAGGAAGTCAAAAGTATAAAGTCATAACATTAAATGATGAGAAAAGAGTGATAACACTTCAGACATTTTTTTTAATGTAATGTCAAAGAATTAAAACTTGTTGCCTACCTGTTTCTAAAATTTTGTTTCCTGATTTCATTGATTTGCCAAATCAAGTTTCATCTTATACCTTAAATATGCTTAGATGTTCAGGAAATGTTCAAAATGGAAAATCTTATTAGAATTTATGAAACTTTGGCAGAAATAACATAAAATATCAAATAGGATGCATAAATAAATCCTTCCCCTTCCCCTACTACAGAACAAAGGCAAAACAATGTGTGCAAAGTGAAAACTGATACACAAGAAGATATTCAGGCACAGTCTACAGAACTCGCAAGAATAAGCTTGAGTCCAGGAGAATTTGTAAGCTCAGAAAAGAGTGGCACTAATTAACTATGCACACATTAAAAAATTTTACAGCTTAAGGCTACTAAACAAAAGCATTAGAGGTATATGCCTACAATTGGTCTCTGAGGCTCTTATTTGGCCCCTAATGAAGTCTGGCTAACAATTCTTGTTAATGCTAGTGGGAAGGATACTGCATCTCTGAAAACTGCATTACTTATCCAGCTGCCTGAATAAAATGTTTCGTTAGACATAAGGCATATTAAAGGGAGAGAAAAAAATCTCCATATCCTGACATGTGGGTACACACTTTTAGTGCACTTGGTCTGTTGTTCATAGTTGATGCCTTTTTTTCCTGTGGGTAGCATAGTAACAGCTTTTACTTTACTCAGTACTCAATGGCATGCACAGCTGCTCTCAGTTTTTGAGCTTTTTTTTTATCAGTGGCTTAGAGACAGTGCATATGTAGATTAACCTAAAGTGATATGGGGCAACCCCCCCCCATTATAATTTGAATTTATTTGATTTTTATTGTAGTTAGTTGATTTTGCTTAATCATCATCATCAGATTTGGAAAATAAAGATATCTCAAATTCCTGTGAAGAACTGAAGCAAAATGTTTCTACTCAGAGAAGTATACCTAACAGTTTCTACTGAGTATCCTATGCTTGCTTAATTTTTAGAGTCCGAATAGTCATGATAGAATTAAATTACTGTTCTGAACTGAGTCATGCTCAGTGATATATAAAAATGGATTAGATCTTAAAAATCAATCATTCTAAATGAAAGTATTCCAGGTGACACCCCACATGGAATTAATATTTAATTAGGTACAATAATTTCAAAAGGGAAAAAATAACTTATTTAGTAACTTATGCACATGTATTTTGTCTTTCCAAATTTTCTTAAATCATATAGAAACTTTATATCGTAGCTGCCAGTCAAGTTCTTTACTTTTGTTTCAGTCTTAGTTATCAAATTCATGTTACGCTGAGTTGCCATATAAAATAATAATTAACTACTCCTAAGCATCTTGTACTAAATTTAATTTTAAAATAGAAGGTTGACCCAAAAGTTCTCATATGCCTGCAAAAGAAGTTGTTCTAATAGTGGTTTACAATATCAATGAATATATTTAAAAAAAAAAAAAACAAACCCAAAATTATCTTTTTCTTTCCTGGTTTCATTCACTCTTGATATTTTTTCTTGAAGTTTAGAATGTTATTTCCTATTTCTTCTAAAATCACTTACCTCTAACAGGGCATTGCAGATCAGCCATACAACAATCATGTTCCTGAGATAGGAATATTTTTCTTGGTTTGAAATTTGTTCTTGTTGCATGCATACTTCTGGGGGCAAGGCCCAGGAGAAATCGTCATTTTAGTGAAATCTGTTTCCAAATTGATCCTAAGCCAGCATTTTGTGAAGCAAGTACTTTTGTAAGAGAGATATTATTTCTGCAGAGGTAGAATGCTGTGAAAGAGGAACAACTCAGCTACCATAGTCAGACAAGTATTTCCTTATTCTTGGAAAAATGAAATAAAATAACTTTATAAGTAAATGTAATAAGCTGTTTTTAGTAATGAGTGATTTTGTGACAACTTGCAATAAAAATAAAAGCCCATTGGGCAAAGGATCCCTCTTCCCTTAAATGATTTCTTTTTACTTCTTTATTTTTGACTTTGAAGAAGGATAAGAATTATTTCTTTAAACAACTGAGTGCAGATTAAAATTAACACTGTATGTTTCAATTATTATCAGTTCATCAGGGAATCAAAAGAGTTAGTATCTTTTTAATTAAAATATTTTTATCAGATAACCTAAGCCTCAAAAGCCATATATTTGAATTTAATTTTAAAAAATTTCTGGTTGTGATCATTGTTAAGAATTAATATACCAAATAAAATATGGGAAGAAAGGAGGTAAGGGGAGGTTATATAGTGTTACTTGATAAAAGGAGACAGTAATATTTAAAATGAGGTAAGTGTTACACCGATTTATGATGTATTTTATCTTCTAGAGAAACCCTAGTTTATCGTAGTGTCATTCAGTTTGAAATGTCAGCTGTATATCTTTCTGCTTTTGAATGCAACTCTAGGTTGAAAGGAAAAGGTTTGCAGTGATGTGATGTATAAGCAGATCAAAAGCTTGGCATTTTTTCCTGGATAATTCACTTATATATGGAAACATTTTTGTTGCCATAAATATATAAATATTATAAATATCTTATAAATATCTTGAAGGAATATTAATTAATAACACTTAACATGGTTGTCATCCTCAGGGTGGTATACAAACATTAATTAATCAGAAAGGATGAAAAAGTTACTTTTGTTTTAGTCCCCACTTAAATTATTCTGTAAACATCCTCCTCCTTAACCAACTAGCACCAGGAATTGTATTTTTTTTCTAGATTTTGGAAACAAAATATCTTCATTCTTAGTCTGTTTTCCTTTATATCCATATAACATTTCTATCAGAACTCTTGCCAGTATAAAAGCAGTTTAGTTTGTAAGAAAACATAAATGCTTGAATGGTGACCTTATAAAAATAGTACCCAACTATCAAAATGGTGCTAATGGGTTTATTCTCAGGATATACTCCATAAACTATGTACGTGCTTAAAAGCAGCACACTCCTCCTCATTATTCTTCTGCTCAAAACCAAACAAAAAAAATTAGAAAGAAATATCCAGAATGAAAATAAAAAGCTCACAATACCAATACTAAAACAGCAGGACAAAGCAAATTAGTCTCTAAGTCACACCTAATCTAATCACTCAAAAGCAATTTACCAACCAAGGGCCAAACTAGTCCATGTGTTGCAAGCAGTGCACACAGCACAACAAGCAAAAGTGGCACTTAGTTTCAGCTGCATTTGGTGCACAGGATGAAAATGCTCTGGCTTTTAAGGACAGCACTGACTGTTGTGTTATATTTTTGGGGGTTTTTTTTGTTTCTTTTTAAAACTAAAACTATAAGTCCAAGGATCCAAGAGCTGCTGTGGCTGAAGAAGGAAAGATGGCACCATTATGCAGAGAAGCAGGATTTCTTTTTCTTTCCAGGTTTCTACCTCCCACTGATTTCCAGATATCAAAAAAAGCAACAAAATGTCACTCTTTTCATGATAGCTCACTAGATATGCTCTTGGATAAGCTTCTAGGATTATATCAGTGGACTATTTACCATCCAAAATCACATCGAAATCATGATGTGCTGATTCCAATGTTTGAGGACATTTATCCATCCTATTTCTGTATGTGTACATATATAACCAATGCAGAATGTATTTCTACTTTGGATTTCACAGATTTAATAGGATATACACACTTCAAAGAATTTTATAAAAGAAAAAAAATCACCATGGTCTTCATTTATCCTGTCAGTGGTTTTTTTTTTACCCTGCCTGAGATAAGCCAGCCCCCTTGAGCACCATTGCTTATTTCCATTTGCAGCAGTTTGTAGGATAATGTGTAGTTGTAGCCTAAGGATTACAGTTACCTGACACAGTTGCCAGCACATTTTATTAAAGAAGTGCCAGCCTGAAGTCCTGTGATGTTCCACTTTTCATATTTAGAAAACAACTTTTGGTCTGTCTTACATTACATTCATTCATTTTTCATATCTCGCAGCTTGTTTCCAGAGTAAATGGGATAATAGCTATTGTAATCTATAAACAATTAACATATTTGTCTCATGAGAATTCAATGTTTGGCTTCTATATGTTAGCATCAATGTTGCAGATGTAAGTAGAAGAAAAGAAATCACAACTGAACAAGAAGGATTAATTTTTATTATTGTTACTTTTTTTTTTAAACCAATTTTTTCCTATTAAGGGAAAGAAGAAACTTGCATGAATCTGCCAGAGACCTCAGATTACAATTTAAGCTCATTATGTTGGATAATGAATTATTATGCACTCATATGTGTTCTGGGGATTTATGTGAGTATAATTCAGACATGTACGATAACAGCATTTTGCTGATGCGTATATTAGTGTCTCATCACATCGACCTATTGGATCCATTGGGCCCATTCCAAATCAGATAAATGCAAAAAGAGAGTCTTCTACTGACTTGGGGTGTTTTGGGCTACTGATGCAAGCAGCTCTTGAAGTCATTTTCAGGCCTTGTCTTTTCGTCAGACTCGTAGACACATTGAGATTTTGGAACAAATTTGGAAGTGTCACTGAGTCTTTAAGTTTTATCTGTTACTTTTCCACTGAGTAGCTCCCATTTTATAATCTGGACCATTTATGCACTCATCCAGACAGGCATTACATAGATGGATGCACACAAAGACGTAGTTCTTGAAGTCTTATTTAGGAAATAAAATGTATGCTTTTCTGACTCCCTTACTGGGCTCTGGGGGTGGGAGGGAGGAAAGACATTTCTTTCTTTTGGATCTTCTCTGGACTAGAAAGATTATTCAAAGACCCAAACCATAGCAGAGACCTAGTTCATTACTGAACAGACAATGAAGCAGAAGCAAGTAGGTATCCCTTGATTCCTCCTTTGGTGGTTCACTGTTAGAGAAGCATCTGTTTGCCTGCTACTTGCTAAGTTCCATCAAGGGAGAAAATACATAGAACTTTGCAATGTCTGATGTTGCACTGTCAACAAGTTACAGTCACTATTAGGAAAGGAAAGCAATTATAATTTAGGTATTTGTACAACAGTCAAATTACTGTAGGTTCCCCTTTCTTTTCCTCTTTCAAAAATAAATGTTATGCTTTTATGAAACACTGAGTTATCCTACTGAATAAAAGGAGGCAGATACATAATCAGGGTCTCACCTTTCTCTTTTTCACTATCTTAGCAAGCTGACTGGAGTTTTGGCTGCTGAGTCACAGAGAAGAATTTTGCAGACAAACCCTTCTTTTGCCATCAGTAGAGGGTGGAAGGCAAATGTGAAGGCGTAAATTGCTCCTTTGTAATTGGTCTGGATCTATAAACAAGCACAGAACAGTCAAAAGACATCATGCATTCACCAGGGAACAGGAGAATTTATCCCTGCACAATTCTGAAAAACTTTTTTTGTATTTTGACATAACATGTTCTGTCCTTCTCATTGGTTTGTAGTATTCATTTATTCATATCCAAACCAAAGCACAATCCCCAGGCATTTAGCAGTATCATAGCTGTTGTCAGCCCTAACACTTAATCACCTGTGTTTTACAAAAGGTGAACCCAGACCACAGAGAGACTGCCATTTACCATGGTGAAATGAGCAAGTAGAAAACCTAAAAACAAATCTTCTTTTCAAGACTCCTTTAACCAGCTGCTAAGGGTTTAGGCATGTATCTGTATCTTTCCAGTCACATACTCTGTCCTTAGAATCTGAGGGCCCAAAAGAGCCACCTTCATTCAAATACATTTCAATTACAAGAGAAACTTTGGCTTGGTTGCTATGCTTCACTTGACATTCTGCCTCCAGGGCTATGTTGAAAATGGCCTTATGTAAGAGTTTACATTCATAATCCATCACAGCAGGGGGAAACCAAAACAACAGACTCTTTCCCACTTTGTTCTGAAGGGTTGCTCTTGTTCTATGTTGTGTTCTCAGGAAAGAACCTGTGATGAAGTCAGGTTAGGATTATAAGAACCACAAAACACACACTCCCCCCAAAAAATCCCAACCCTGGAAATAGGCATTTACAAATCATTTGTGAGAATCAAACAGCTTAAAAATGAATAAAATAACTTTTCTTCAAAGCTCAAGGGTCTTTTTAATATCTGGCTATCAGGCAACAAGGCCTGCTGAAATATCTCAGGTATCATATTTGGAAGAGCTTAAGCATTAATATATGTGCTCATTGTTTCCTCTTACAGGTAAAGCTTATATTTTCTTTCAGTGAAGACTACCTTTAATACAGATTTCTTTTCCCTTCCAGCTTCTTTCTGCACCTATATGTATAGTATTCGAGGACCATGCAAAATAATATTATTACTTACCAGAATTGGAGAAATCACACCCTGAAGCTGATAATGAAGACCTCCCTCATTCTACTTGTCAGTCAAAGAAAGGAAATTGCAAACCAACCCATTCTTACCTTACAAAGCGAGAGAGTAAATAAATATGACACAGCAGGTTTAACGATAAGAAGTCAATGAATTGGTAAAAACCTTGATTTCTGAACTGTTCTTATTATCACCAGATCTAAGCCAGTTTTGTTAAACAGGTCTTATTCTTCAGTGAGAGAAGCAAGGATGGAAGCTTAATAATAGCCTTCACTTCTTCTTGATAAACAGCAAAAAAGCTCCGTGGAAGTGTTCATCTTCTTTATGATTGAAAAACAAACCTTTAATGGAGTTTTTGTTTACCATGTCACAAGTGCAGCGTTGGAAGTTGTTGCCAAAGAATCATTGGAACAGGCATCACTAAAGCAGGGTCAGCCAGCCAGCTCTTTGAAAATGATTCAGTTCCTCTAGTCTTATGACTAAAATAATATCCAGTGGCTCCAGCTTGAAGCCTGGTTAATACATCTGTCCAGAACACATAATTACTTGGTCATAACATTCCCCCGGCCACCAGCCAACAAACCAATCAGCATTTCTTCCTAACTCACTAGAATTTTTGCTGTGTCAAACTGTTTGATCTCTAGGTAGTAAAAATGCAAAAAATGGAAGGACACTGTGCTGGAAGGCTTTAATTTAATATAGTTTCTCATGGAAATTAAATCTGAAAAGAAACATGTTTTTGTTGACATTGCTGAAGTTGAGATTTTCATTCTGCTTCAGGAATAATATTAACATATCTATCTTGCAGCTTTCTTCTTATCTCTTTACCAGCTAAGATTCTACAATGTAATCCCTTTTTCATTACCTGCTTTCAAAAGGAAACTTTTGTTTATGAGAAAGTGAAATGATCTCAGCAAGTTTAAAAGGCTGTTACATGTGTAACTATCAAGGAATATACCGTGTACATTGTGCATGAAAATGAAACCAAAAGAGATGAAACACAGTCTGAATTTGCACAGATGCTACTAGCCACAGTCCTCGAAGCTTTATTTGTGAAATTGTATGTTTGATTTTCTGAAACTAAATTTTGAAAACTTTGATCTGGATCCTGAGGCACTAGAATTTATAAAAGCTTTATACTGATTACGCTAGGATACAGGATCAAGAGAACTGTAGCACTGCAGTTACTTCCCATGTACATCATGTGCCAAAACTACAGCCAGGAAAGCACTTTATGCACGTTCCAGGGTAATGCAATCTTTTCTCTATATAGATATTGTATTTCTAAAATGACAAAATAAATTGTCAAAATTTCTGTGTTGAAGAACTTACTCAACAACCTCAACTGTGCAGCTGCAAAGGACTAACATGATTTCCAAGATCACAATATATTTATTGATCAATTGCTGTAGTGTTACACAGTATCTTTTTTTCCACTCTGTTTATAGATCAACAAACACCTTTAACTCACGGCTGATATTTAGAATTTAAAGGCACTGCAGGAATGCAAATAAAGAACTATTTACCTCCCCTGTCCACAATGAATATTAGTCATTTATTCTGGCAAATAGGAAATAAACAATTTCCCTAGTTTCCTTCATAACAGCCACACCAGATACATTGGCTATGTCTAGGCCAGTGCATGGATGAACACAGTAAGATGTCTCTGTTCATCCTACACAACAGGCTGGAAGGAAGAGGTTGTAGCTCTCATCTGGCTTCTGCATAGAGGTTTCCTCACCACAGGTAAAAAGGACACAGAAGGAGAGACTGGGGAGGATCACTCTTCTAAATGGAGATAGAAAGTGATCAGTGTTGACTCAGAATATTTCCTGATTTAGACTTTGCTGTTTATTCCTCATTAACATCAAATCTCTGTGGTTCAGCACCAGCTCTATGCAAAACTGGATTTTAAGGGATTCAAACAGCATATTCAGAATTTTTGGCCTACTACAATACAGGAATTGTTAAATATTTCAAAGGTCAATAGTTTGATTCCATAGTTGTTAATAATAGTTTCATACATTTCAACATAAACAAAGATTTTATGCACTTAGGCATTAAAGAACTGTGACAGAACTGCAGAATGTTTCATTATAATCACAAAAAATGCCAAGAAAGGATGGTGTACTTATCACGTATATCAATTTCTTCTTGAAAGCATCCTTCTTTTCCTGAATCTAAACATTCAAACTATTATGCTTAAAAGCAAAGGTGGTGCTTTACAATTTGAGCAAATCGGAAAAAAATTGTATAACTTGTACCTCCCAGAGTATACTTAAAAATTACTAAGCCTGATGCATTAAGTTTGGAGATGTCAGAATAACATTGCCTGAATTCATGCAACCTACCTACATCAGTCATTTTTTGGCAAATGCACTTTTATGCAGCTTTAATCTTATGATCCTGCATCAGTTTTTCAACAGAACTCCTATTTTATTTGCTGAAAGCATAATACTGCATTTTTAATGTCTCCTGTGGATGTAGTCTTCTTGGACTTCAGCAAAGCCTTTGACACAGTTTCTCACAGCATTCTCCTCTCAGAAAATGTCAGCCTCTGGCCTGGACAGGCACACACTGTCCTCAGTCAAAATCTGATTTGATGGCCAGGCCCAAAGAATGGTGGCAAATGTAACTAATCCCAGCTGGAGGCCAGTCACAAGTGATGTCGCCCAGGGCTCAGTACTGGGTCCAGTTCTGTTCAATGTCTTTATCAATTACTTCAATGAGGGGATCAAATGCACCCTTATCAAGTTTGCAGATAATGCTAAGCTGGGAGGTAGCATTGATCTACTGGAGGGTAGGGAGGCTCTCCAAAGGTATCTGAACAGGCTGAACCACTGGGCTGAGTCCAATGGCATGAGGTTTAACAAGGCCAAACGCTGGGTCCTGCACTCTCTTCTCCCAAGTGACAGGGGACAGGACAAGGGGCAATGGTCTCCAGCTGTGCCATGGGAGGTTCAGACTGGATATCAGGGAAAAAAAAATTCACAGAAAGGGTCATTTGGCTCTGGAACAAGCTGCCCAGGGAGGTGATTGAGTCACCAGCCCTGGAGGTACTTAAAAGATGGGTAGATAAGGTGCTAGGAATGATTGTACTCAATGATCCAAGAGGTCTTTTCCAACTTGGTGATTCTATGATCGTATGATTCCTTCACCCATTGTATTCTCAAGTATTTCACAGAGCACATTATCCAGGCCCTATGTTGAACACAAAGATATGAACTTCTTGTTTTCATATCCACTTACATCTTTTTCAGTCACATCCAGCTTAATGCTGTGCTTTGCAGATTTATTTTCACACCACCTTATTATTAAGACCCATGAGATTACTGGTATTTTTATCCTGACAGAGGAAACAAAAATTCAGATCAAGAGCAGTCATGAACTTGTGAGACCATCTTAACACACATAGTACTGTGAAAAATTAGATGTCAGTTGCACAGATTCTGAAAAGCAATACAGAGCGATTTCAGTAGTAGTCATGACAGATCAATGCACCTGGAAAGCTGGCCATAGGGGTTTCAACATAAGAAATTATGAATACAACATAAATATCGGAATGAGAGCACTAACACATACTTTGCTGTTGCTCTCATCTACAGAAGTAAAAAAAACCGCAAAAGAGGATCTCAAGGCAATAGTAATTAAGAACACATATTTTTCTGTCTCCCTATTGTTTTATCTCTTTTCAGTATCTGTGATAATTTAAGGTACAATTCCTACAGACAATCACCTTGGCTACATCCTCAGCCACCACGGAGAAGTGCCACAGCAAAGTGCTGATGGACAACAGAGAATCAGCTCTCTGGCTTCAGTTCTCATCACCCTCATCTTTCACAGTTTATTTTCTTTCAGAGTGTATCAAAATAAAACAGGAAGAAGCATATCCTTCTTACTCCTTTTGCTTAGGAAAAAAAGTAATCAAGACATATATTTTTCTTTGGGAAGCAAAGCCAAATGTCTAGCCTCTGGACTTGATCAGACTACTATAATTCTGGGGATACTGTGATTATTTTGAAGAATTCTACATGTGTTAGGGTAAAGGTACCTGAACATGAAGTTTCTGATTTGGCACTATCTACAGGTTTCCATGAAGGTATTCCTGTGGCTGAGGTTTTAGCTTATTAGGATGGGAATCACCTCATCAAATTTAGATCCTTATATGTGCTCACAGGTACATCCACAGCACAAATTGTTGTTTAGATTATCTTCTACAGTTAGTGACAGAAATGGTTATTGTAGGGCATGATTTCAAACATCTATTTCTCTACTTACTAAAAAAATAATTTACAAATTTTGTGCTCAGAGAGGAGGATCTCAAGTAAAATTTAACTGTTCTGCATTGTCTGCAGTCACTTTCACCAGTTAATCAACAATGGACATACTTATTGAATCTGAAGGCAACATCAACTTCAGGGTTTGTAGCAGAAAAAAATAGATTATTAAATTCACTGAAACAGATCAATTAAATTATTTTGCAGTTCAAGTTTTGTGCCTGGATTTTCTCACTAAGTCAGTTAACATCCATGTAAATTTTCAATTACTTTGCAGGAAGAGTTGTGTTTATAGTTATAGCTAGTGAGAACTTCATAGCATGATGTGGACATGTTCACTGGATTATCATAACACTAAAGTAGAGCATTTTCAGTAGAAGAGCAAATACTGTGACTCATTTAAGCTACAGGGCAAGAACTATTTAAAAAAACAACTCCAGGCTGCAGCAAAAGCTGCATGTAAATAAGGCCATATTTTAGCAGTATCATGGGAACAGGTAGCCGTTGTATGTGCAACAGTACTTCCCAGTTAATTAATACAAAAGCTAAAACTATCAGCTTGTTACAATCTTTAAATGCATTTAAAACTGTGAAGCACATCATTAGAATGACAACAGTGATATTTGAAGAGAAGCATTAAAACATTGGGCACTTGAGCAGAGGAGTCCATTAATTTGGTTTAATTTTGAAATCAAAGAGCAATCTGGAATCAACCACAGAGGATTAAGATGCAGCTTTTTTCCCAGGCTCGTTCTACATAGGGGCACATTTGGGAAAATGCTTCTGTACGTATTTGGTTCAGAATAGGTAGGTGGTTGGGTTTTGTTCTGGTAGGTTTCTTTGTTCCTTCTTTTGAATCATGCATTGGATTCTGTCAAAATTTAAACACTTTCTTTACAATCTGGGAAGGGCTTTCTTTTGTTGTATTTCTGTTTTAAACAAACTTCAAGTGACCCAATTTGAATTCTTAGGTTCTGTATGAAGAAGACAATATTATATTAACTACATGTTAAAGGCTAAAATAAATATAAAGAATGATCTCTGCACACTCCTTACCTCTGTTTCTTACATATGCAGGAGCTGCAGCATTGTTTGGTTTTACATTCTGATCCTTTCTCCTTTCTTGGGAGATGACATGCTTGCCAGCATTCCTCCTTCTCTGTTCTCTGCTCCAAAAGACCTATATTTTACTTCAGAAGAGCATATACCCATAATTATACCTGTACTTGTCCTCTGATCCATAGCTTTTCCAGTCCTTATTACTCTTTGCTTTGCAAGCACTAGGAAAATATATACTTTCAGGGAGGGAGTTCTCAATAATATGTTATTAAAATATATATGTGAATTGAAAAAAAAAAAAGAAAAATATCATCATGTACCATTTCAGCATGACTTTTAAAGAAGGGTAAAGGTTAAAACATTGCCCTAACTTATTCCAAGACTAAAGTTAGTGCAGAAATGAAAGAAACCATTATGTTACAGCCAATGGTCTACATACTAAGAATTTATGTAAAATCTTAACAGTCCCTATTGTAAGTCTCATATTTGTCCCTTAATTATGCCCTGGCCACAATAATTTACATAGATAATGGATAGATACTATTTTTTCATTAAAAAATTTTTGTTCCTCTCTCGGTATCATGAAATTCCAATAATGCCCAGATTGCCAATACACAACCTAACCACAGGCACTGAGGTACCTGTTACCCTTTCTACCAGCAGTGAGGAGAGGCACCTAGAATACAAATTCCCCTCTGGAGATCCCTTTCTTTTGGTTATGAGGCTCAGCATGTTAGTGTAACTATGATTAAGCTAAGGTAATATTATTTCAGCTAAGGTTACTTCAACTTAGGGACTTAGTTTCCATTCCTGCAGGGAGATGATGTGCATCAAAGCCACCATCTCACAGAATGCTTCCCTAAAGCACAACAGCCATAGTGATCTCCGATGCGTGGTGTGCTCTTTCCTCTGCTGCCACTCTTTCCAAAGGCAATATTTATCCTTCCACTTCAAAATGAAAATGAAAGCTAGTGTGTGACAGAATGTACAGTATGATTCAAAGCACTTTATGTCATAGCAAAAACAGCTTACAGACAGCGTGCCACTGATGATATCATTCATAGACAACAGTTAATTTGGAAACTGTGAGGGAGAAGCTAATATCTCCAGTGTTATGTGATTTTGTACTGAAAGGCCCTCACATAAATGCGCACACACGGGAATGGAATTAAAAGCACTTAGCTTTGGGACTGAACACTTGAAAAATGCACAGTTGGGAACAACTTTGCATTCATTAGTAGAAGAGATAATTGACTTTATTCTTTAACATCTTACTAAGCAAATATTGATGTTTCCTGATTTTTACAGACTTAAGTAGCAAGCTGGATACTAAGACCTTTTTTTTTTTCTACCCAAATGTGTATCTTTTCCAAACCATTCATCATGGTTTGCATTGGTTAAAAAGAAAATGTTAAATTGCTACTAAACGTACCATTAACTGAATCCAAGCTACAAAGTAATGAGCAACTATCTATTCCGGATTAATGCTAAAGAGTTTCCTACAGTTGCATGTTCATGCCTTCATCAAGACAATCCACTGGACCTGAAGTAGAATTATACATGTATATTGCACTTTGTGTATACAGAGGCTGTATATATTATTGCTTCCTTAAAATAACAAGCAGTCATAAAAATATAATTAATAAAGATGAAAGACATAACTGTTTAGTTTGGAAATTAATCATAAATTGAGGTAAAAGAAATCTTCATTATTTACTTAGGGCATGATCCAAAGATATTTAAAATCTGTGGAAAGAACATTAGCTGTGTGAGAATTTAAATTGTGACATTACAATTTGATGTTTTAGAAAACTGCCTGGGAAAGCATCACAAAAAAAAGCCTACTCAGGATTGGGGAGGGAAGGGGCTTCTTGGATTATTTTACACCTTTTTACCTATGAGACATTCTTAATCTCAGCTTGCAAGGACATGCTTTTCTTTATCACATCTGTGCAAGAATGAAGCTAGCTAAAATTTTGCGGTACTGGATCAGGTGTAAAAAAGGACTAGAGCAGGAAATAAAATAACTTGGGTAATATTTCAACAAACACTATAACTAACAGAGGACACCTGAAAAGAGACATCTCTGTGCCCTCTACTTGGGGCACAGGTGCCATCTTGGCCTATTCTGCAGCTCAGGCCAGTGAGCCATGTATTGCATGTTTGGAAGCACTACTGGAACATCACATGTTTCTCCAGGCCCACCATACTGAAACCCATGCAGAGCAAATAAATTCGCAGTCTAAGAAAAAACACTTCCCAGGATTTCTGGTATTTCATCCACTGTTGTTTAGTATTCCTACTGAAACTAAACAGTCCATCCAAAGTATAGGATTAGAACTTTGAGATGGTAAGTTTCTTTTCTTCCTGCGCAATGAAATTTGTTGTTCCATCTTTTTGCTCTTCTGTTTGTCCTTTGTGAATTTTGAATTAAAGGATTCTCTGTACTACCAAGCAAATCAATTATTCTGACTGGATATTAAGTGAGTACAACACAAGACTGAAGTCCTAATATTACCTCTTGAGCACAGACACAATATGGCACCTATGCAGAACACTCCTGTAGATATTTTAATATATTGGAGGACATATAACTTTCAAGATGATATCCAGAAGAGACAAAAAATGAGTTGAATGAGTTTAACAGACTTGAATGTAAATCTCTAAGTATATGCAAAAAGATAAGAACAGGTACACATATGTTTTCCTAATCCATGTCTGTAATAGTGTGAAAGTTGGTACTGAATACCCTTTAAAAAATGTCCCTCAAAACTTTCTCCTTGTCATTATTATACTATTTGCTCCATGTCTATTTCAGGCCATAGTTACGCTGCCTGGAATCAAACTAAAATGACTTATAGTTCAGTGAGACTTTGCATAGAATGTAGCCTCAGTCCTAGATTTCCACCAACAGAAAATATTACAAAAATAGCAGTTGAGAGACCACTGATCAAAAGTCTGTTTCTGTGTAATTGCTAGAGAATCGCAGAATTAAATCATTAATAAAATTTCTTTTCTTGTATAGAATTATGATACTGAAATTTTCCTGCCCTGTTTTGATTGTAAGTCATCCGAGGAAGGAATTTAGTGTTTGCTTGTAAAATCACTGGAAACAGTAACCCGAGCTAGCTGAAGTCTTACAGTAAAAAATTTCTTCACCACCACATTGCTACTGTTTAATTGTTTATTACTTTGAAAATGTAGTCCCAACAGTAATGTTAAAATCTGGTTCTGGGCCAACCAAGGCACGCAAGGTAGACCTGGAAAAGATCTAGTTTGTTTACAGCATCACATTTTGCAGTGTCAAAGTAGCAAGTGTTTACTGTAGATACAAAGACATCATGTTATCTTGGTTAAATTAAATGCTGAAAATGTAAACAGACTGAGATTATTTTTTATATATATTTAGACTCATAATAGTGGAAACAGCTTGCAAAATATAGATAAAAGTAAACAGATACAGTGATATTATTCTGGGAAACATAACTCTTACCTTCAAAAGCCTGCATCCATCCTGGCAAACCAGTTGAGAAGTTCAGCTGCTTGAAGTTCAGCTGTTCAAACTTCAGTGACCAAATTTTATGGAAAATGTCCAAGATTATAAGTTAGCAGTGCAAAGCAGGTGTGGGCAAACTTCAGCATTCATATAAAGAGCAATTTTAACAGGAAATGTAGACTATTTGGATGACTAAATCAACTCCATGACTTCTTAGAATGTTGTAAAGGAGTCTCCTAGGAGACAAATGTGACATTTCTCTCAGGTCTTGATCTCATAAATCTAGTTACAGACATTATGTTCACTACTTCTGGTAACGGTTTCTCCCCCAAAATGTTGATATTGCCACCTCCACCATTTTCACAGTGCATCAGAGCATGATGTCTTGTACTCTATATCCAGAAAACAACCTATTCTTTCAACATCCATTTTGAACCCAAGTTGAACATGTTGAGAATTTCTTCTGATAAGATCATGTTCTGCAGTGTATTTCACCCAACATGGCTGAGATATAGGCTACTGCATTCCTGCGAGGGGGCAGTGCCACTCCCCAGAGGCAACCATGAGTCTGCACAAGAAGTCAGGTCACAGCAAATAATTCGAACTCCAAGAACAATACACAAAAAGCAACGTGACCAGGACTGCAAAAAGCCACTCTGCCCTGAGCAGCAGTCACCACTTGCATCTTACCCAATGCCGCATCGCTCTGTGGCAAACAAAGCCTCCTGTGCAGTCTCTGTGTCTCAAACAAGTTATTACATAGCCCTATCAAAAGCACTGTGTCTATTACTATTTTATGCCTTGAATTCACCAGGGTACCTCTTTGCTCTGCTCTGCTATCCTGTCTCCTAGCTTGCAGACTGTGAATACTAGCACATTGTTATAATAATTACTAAATTACAAGACAATGTTACATTTATTTTTAAGCTAGACAATATTTTGTGAAAGAATGCTAGTCTTTCCTTAATGGCATTAGTAGGAGCATGACAGTACCTGAAATGGAATGTAAATACCTATAAATTTTAAACATTTTTTTTAACTGTACACTCAGAATGAGTTCAAACTGCTTTCGAAATTGATGTAAGGCTAACACTGCTTAGCTGCTAAAACCACCGAAGAAATTGCTATACCACAAAATGGATTAGCACAGCTTTTTTTTTTCTTGGCAGTGTGTTTGTTATGACCTCTCCAATAAAATACTGTACTTCACAGTACCAGGCTTTAAAGAACACACTAGCAAAGACCTCGTTTCTGTCTTCCAGCCAAAAAAGTCCTCTAATCTGTCTACAAGGAGGTATTGTATTTTTCCTTGGTTACCCCAAATACAATATTCAAAGAGAGTATTATGCAGAAACTATAAAGTAGGAACAAATCTCTCTGTCTTCAGGTCCCAGAAGATTGTGATGGCGTTAAAAGAAATTTAACATTTCAAATTACTCCATTAAAATCAATTCCTATAAACGTACTCAGCAATATAAGAAGTGGATATTTGAGACTGCGTATAGAAATCACTCATAATAAAACACAGAAAAGAACTGACAGAAGGATTCCTCACAGTAGCTGTTGGCTTTACAGAAAACAGAGTTTAAGATTCAGAAATGGGGAAGGAGGACAAAAGAATCACAGTATATGGTTTACCAAACATTGCAATATCTGCTGAATGTAGAGTATTGTCATGCCAAACTAAAAGTCATTAATTTTTGTTTGGTTTTAAAGAGACGCTACCTTTGGAGAGATGCACCCTCATTTTAATCAGTACTTCAAACACACGCTAAAAATCATGGTCAGTACTGTTGCTGCACAGACTTCATAATGCTGCACAGAAGGCTGCACAGACAGATTAATGAACACTTCTCATGGCTGCCTTTGGCCATCCTTCTTCTGTCCTGCTGCACAAGATGTTTAAATCTGTGCTACTATAGGAGGGCAAGGACATTCTTTTTTTCCTACATTGCACATGCATAGATGTGGGAGGTTTATTTGGCCTGCAGTTACAGGGTTTTATAGGTTTCTTTCAGCAGACCAGCAAATAATTAAAAGTCAGGAAACCAATATATTTTCATCTCTTCTTATAATAACCTCAGGTCGTGGTTGACAGGTGCTAGAAAAGAAAATAATCAAATTATACTACTGCAGTGTCAGGCAGAGAGCTCCATATGAGAATGCAAACCTGTAAAGAACAACGACCGAAATTAACATCTTTCTTTGGATTGAAAATGGAAAGCCACCATACTTTACACACTCCAAGAAAGCAAAGCATTGAAATGGGAGTGCTTACATTCAACCACAGAATGTTACAGGTGAGGTGATATCAGCATATTTTCCTGCACTTATCTGGGTCAAGCCTGTGAGTTTGCTACTTATATGGTAAGAATGAAAAAGATACTTTGGAATTGTGCTGAATTTAATGCTATTCTACTCTATTCTATTCTACTTTTTATTTGTACTAAATCCCCTGTATTTTCTAGTTATTATTTGGAAGATACACTGTGATACTTATCTGTGTGTACCATGAACCAAAGACACTGAATAGAGCTGAAAAGACAGAACTGAGTCCTGAGACATGAAAAATATGTTCAAATACTTAGTTCTGCAAGATTTTGTTCAGTCCAGTTTGATCCAGGAAGCAACCAAAGTCATGAGTTTAGGAAGTCACTGGTGTAATTCAAGTAATTGAAATTACGTATGAGCTTCAATGGCAATTGAAGTTTGTGTAGAAAGCACATTTAACATTTTCACTCCCTTCAGGATTCACTGTGTCTTTGAAAGCAGAGGAAAGTACATTTATTGGTATCACTGTAAATAATCTCACCCATTTCCTTTGCTGTTGTTTAATTATGAGTCATGTTTTGATATTAAATCTTTTCAGGAAGAGCAGAATGCAGCAGAATTAACAGAAAGTGCCAGACTGGAGGAGAACAATTTGAAATTATCTTTCTAACTTAACTCAGAAAATCAGAAACATAGCTCGCATCTGGATTTCCTTAACACTATTAAGCAAAGATTAAAAAAATCCAAATAAAACCGTGGATTATTAGACACAGACTTTCTAAGATGCTTCCAAAGACACATTCATTAAGCTTGTACACGCACATTTTGCCTAAAAGATCTCATGTTCACACAGATCATGACAATGTACACTCCACACATAGCAGGAGCTAATTTTTCATTTTAATCAGCTAATCTACAAGCTAAATCTCCAAAACGGCAAGTTGATATCTTATTTCTTTTAACAATACAACACATCATTGAAACAGAAAAAATCTATTGAATATTTTTAATCAGTGCTTTTTTAGTTTTCATTAACAAAATTTATATATATATATATATACACACACACATTGTATCTTGTCTAAGTATATCTCAGAAGAAAAAAGATCAGAGGGAAATGCTAGCTAGGGAAATCAGTTAGGCTTTTCCAGACTCATTGAAGTCAGGCACGGTACACCAATAGTCTTAATGCAGAAGAAGTGGTGTTCTGGAATAAGTGTGCTGTACCAGACAACAGGAAAACAGGATATCACGAAAAATAAAAAGAAATTAAATCCTGACTATGAAGAATTTATACTATTATTTATAAGATTTGTTTATAAATTTAGACTTTAATTTCAGAATTTGCCATGTAAATTAGAATTACAGATGAAGAGCTCTAAAGAAAGAAGTCACCTTGGAATAGCTTGAAGGAACAGACAAAATTTGCTTCATCTGCTTGCTTATATGGCGTCTCAGCTATCTTTCAGTAAATACATAGTTTGGCCAATTGATCAAATATTTTTTTTTCCCCTGTAAATAGAATTTTTTCCCAAGTTAAAGCGCTCCTCCAACCCCCCCCCCCCTTTTTTTTTGTCCTGCTTTCAAATCCTTTTCAGTCCCCAAGATTAGTACTGGTTTTAGTCCAACCTTATGAGAATGCTTTTATGTTATTTATATTTGTAAGTAGTAATTAAAAAAAGATTTTCTTAACCCTTGCCCATCGATCCCTATGAAGCCTTAAGAGAAGCTTTTCCCTGAGAATCCAGTCGGCTATACTTGCAGACTACTTTCTAATCTTTTTTAACTTTGGGTCATTTGGACTTGCCTCTCCAAACAGATACATTTCAGTAAGTGGCTCATTAGCATTACAGAGGAGAAGAATCCCTTTTTTTTTTTTTTTTCCTTTTAAAACCACCCTATCCTTAGCTATCTATATCTGGTGTTTGTACTGATATTACAGCCACTTCAGTAAATTGAAGCTCTTCCACAGATCTCTACCCCAAATCAGCGCCAGCTTCAGTTCTTTGGCTGAGGCAAATGCCAGACATTGTTTATACAGTGGTAATCAACGTGGTAAATTTAGAATATACCAGAATAAATTATGATAAATTTGCTGCCTCAGGATAAAGATAACATACGGGTATAGTCAGTGGTTATCTCTTAAAAAAGGGGGAAATTGATGAAGAGACATTTTTTTTCCTTCCAGGCTATCATAATAAATGTTTTTTCCCCTCTGGGGTTTGTAGAAAAAGAAGATGGGACATGTGGATCTCATGAACTCTGATGCTAAATACAGCTTCAACTTTTGAAAGACTGTCTTCTCTATATTTCAAGTCAAACTCCATGTTCTTTCCTTAGCATTAAGAGTTGTTTACTTTTTTTTTTTACCCTGTCATCCCTCCAGAGGTTAGGAAATGAATTGTGTACCATCAGCGAGCAAAGCAGTACAGTACCCAAGGGACCTGATAACACCGGTGTCTTTTTTTAACCCACCTCAGCAGCATGATTTGCTATTCCCAGAGGGAGTGTGAGAATCATCAACTAGTGGAAAATAAATGGTGTTGCTGACTGGGGCGGAGTATGTTGTTTGTTGTGTCATTTTCCACATCTGCCATTCAAATCCACAAAACTTCAAATATGTGGTTAAGTCCAACAGGCTTTTTAATGGGATTGAGACACATTTTGTGCTTCACTGAGGACAAAAGGGACTACTCACATGCCTAATCACTTGGACTATGCACTTTGCTGAATGGGAACCCTTATATACTACTGCATCAGTACTGAGAGAACATGTGACGTTAGAAACCTAAAGTCTGATGACAGCTCTTTGTCTTGTCTCTGGATCATGACAAGGAGGATGAGCAGGTGCAGAGGACATGCATTCAGGCCAGAGAGGTACCCATCTACCCAAGAATTTACAAATGTGAAAAAACCCAAATGAACTGCAGTAGCACTGTGCTCCACCTGGGAGGTACTCTGCCAGCTACTAAGACAGAAATCTAAGGAAGCTGCTCCTAATTGTAATAGAGAAATGAAATTTCAGTATCCTGTCTAGTTTTGTTAAATAAAATCATATTTCCCATATTTCCAAAATGTCTTAAACAATTAATAAAATCTTTGTGACATCCGTTATGGTACTGGCTACAATAGCAGGGGTTTTCTGGTGAGAAACTGAACATGCCCGAGTCATCTTGCTATGCAGACATAGCTAGGCACAAGTCCTGAACTCGCCTCAGTTCATCTCAGAGGGCTGCTGTGGTGAGCATTTATATTCCTGGCTACTCAGAGACTCAGAAAAATCTATCATCAATCACTAAGCCTGTTAGAGAGCAACTAGGAGCACTTACTTCTCTGTACCTCGACCATTTCAATCTTTTCCCACATGCCTCATTCTATTTTTTTTTTTCACTCACTCACTGCAGCCATACAAATGCCATAACATTTCAGAAAGATATTTACAGTCCCAGGCATCCGAGTGACCAGCATTTCCCTGTGACCTTCTCACCCCAGCAATTAGCTGTCAAGGTTTTTTTTTATGTTATGTCCTTACAGAAATTTTTCTTAGGCTTCTGTAGTTTAAACTCAGCCACTACAATGCTTGCTTTGGGAAAGTTTACATTCAGCTGGAGTGCAACAGCACTGTGGGACTAGTATACTGGCGGCCTTGTACAGGTGCCTAACTCTGTAAACCAACTCTTAACCAGGCAGCACCGTGCACCTGGGAAACTTCCATCAGCTCCTGTCTCTAACCAGGCAAATGATTCAATTCTTAAACAATTCTCTTAACACTACTCTTAACACTAAGGTATTTTTTACTTTTCATCATATTGAAACACAACAGATGAATTTGAATGTATAACCTAACAAGGTATTTTTCTTGCGTTCTTTGGAAAAAATAACCTTGCATTTAGAAGCTGTGTTTCCACCAAAAAAACCCAAATAAACAAAACCACAAACAAACAAAACAAATCTCCCACAAAACATATTCCCTCCCCAAGTTTAAATTCACAATATGCAATCTGGAATATGATGTAATTAAACCACTTAAAATATGCTTCAAATATAATTATTGTGTTAGCATCAACAGGGCATTCAGCTGAAAAATGGTTCTAGAGAGTACAGAAATATAGAAAAAAGTTTTAATTTTTAAATATATTTGCTTATTATAGCCTATAGTAATGATGAACTTTGAAACGCTTGAAGAAATAATGCAAGAGGACACTGAAAATGTGGCCGGTGAACTGGGAATTTGGACAACATTTTATGATTCAAATGTTTCTCTGTGTGTATATATATACATATATACACACATATGCACAGATACACACATGTCTAGGTAGATAGACCAATCACTTTTAAGTGAGAAAACTAAAAGTGTGAGATGCTGTTAGTTCCTGCTGGCAATACTTTCCATCAGGTTTCACTAGACTGCTGTTCCCAAGGACACCAGCTTAGCTCCTGTTCTAGAGTTGTAAAGAAAGCATGGATGCAGGATTGACAGATAGCTTTAATATACTTGCCATAATGTACTGTCTCTTCCACTATCTGTGTTCATTTTTCAGGTTGTAATCATTGTCATTGTTTAATCTGCAATTAACAGGTTCTTTGTGAATAAGTCACGCTCAGTTTGAAGAATGATCATTCACATAGGTTTCCTGTCTTATTTTACTGCTTGAAACGTGGCACTGACCCAAAGTCTAAACACAGTATGGGGCCTCCTTAGACAGAACCAACAAGAACCTGTAGTCTTTCAGAGGGATTTACGGACCCAAAAGCCAGGTAATTGCTTTACTCTTCCTTAAATACTCTCCATAAATAAGCACAAGACAGGGAAAAGAAGTGCTATTGTGGAGCATGTTATTTTATAGGTGAAAAACTGATGCAGAAGAGTACTTTAAAAGTACCTCTTAAAGTATTTTAACAACTTTGAAAATCTGAACCCAAGTGAACTGGCCAAATTTACACAGGAAGGCTTTGACTGAATTGGAAAATTAATGTATGTCTCCGAGTTCCACGTCAGGCTCATAGCAGTTCCCTTTTTCCCCAGCCAATTAGTGCATTACAAATATTCAGAAAAGGCTCCAGCTGCAGGAAGTCTAAGTTTCAGATGTGCAGTTCATGTGATTCTGAAAAGACATACCAAATCTTGGTAAGTCATTCACCTGGAAAGAGAGAGTTAACTCTGTACATATGCAGTAAAGATAGAACATGTATCAAAGCTTTCTCACTTTTTTTCTCTTCTGTAGTTTGCTCTGCTCTTTAAAAATGTATTTAAATCGAGTGACCATATATGCAAAGGAAAACTTTATATACAGATAAGTCTTCTAGATCTGAATGTCTGCCAAGACAAAACTGTGTGGTTTATTTTAAAAGGAGTGCTTATCACTCAGAACACACCATTTCTGTTTAAGCAGTGGAGTCAAAATTAATGCTTACAATTTATACTTGTCATTAAAATAGAATTTTTGAGAATCAAAATCTTATTTTTTAGCCTATACCGAAACAAGAAAATTGATAGCAATTAATATAGAGGAAAAGTTTTATTTCAAAAGGAGGAATATTTTGATAAACTGTTTAATGGAGAAATGAAACTCTGATATAAGAAACTTCTGTGCAGGTGTTAGGTATTATTATCTTTATTATGGTACTTTACTATCCACATAAGAGCAGGTACAAAATAAAAAATCTGGACTTTATTCAAATTTGTGGGCTTCATTCTAATTTTATTTACAGCAAGTCTTACCCAGATGGACACGAGTACCTCCACTGACTTTAGTGAACTCTCAGACTTAATGTTGGTGTGAGTAAGAGGTATTCACACTCTCATTTATATTTTAAATCTCAGGTGTGAGTTCACAAGAGTGAAAGCTCAGACAATTGTTTTCTATTTACCATTGTAAAGAAAGAGTCATAAAAACTGAAGACCTCATATTTCTAACAATGTATCTCAACATACCTTGTCAAGACCAACATGAACTCCCCACTCTTTTTATAAGGGCAAAAGCAGGTTTTGCTCTAGGGTAAATATAGGTCTGTTCAACATATATCAGAGAGAACTACAGAAGATTTAAACTCAGTCAAGATAGAATCCATATCACTTGTTTCAAACAGCAGCAACAACAACAAAAAAAGCACATTTGTATAGGTTCTCCTTCCTAAGTGATGTTTATTGCTCAGTTATTTTATGGGTCTTAGTTTATGTCAGTTAGGGGACAGTCTTAGTTACTCAAAGATTCTGGTTTAGTCCATATTATGAGGAAACTTCATGCCTTTCTTCCTTATGTGTCTAAAATTAAGTCACTTGTATTATTTCCATAGTTGCCAGTAAACAAAGTCATTTGCTCTGGGCAACTGAAAATCTTTCGAGTACACAAGCTAGTGCACAAGGTGGAGGGATGTGTGTGAGGGTATGGGGGAGAGGAGGTGGTTGCCACTAGGTGGCAATAGAAACCCCTCAAACAAACTATTGCACACTATTCTATCAATTTCAGCTAGGAAAGTTGAATTAAAAGCAAGTAAACAAAATTGCTTGTTTGTCGTTAAACCCTCTCGATTTTTATTACAATTTTCTGTAGAGTTTAATAGGAAACAACTGATGTAACATTGCATTCATTTCTCTTAGCTTCATATTTTCTTCCAAGATAATTCTTTAACATGCCCCTCAGAGAGAAATTATTTTCTATTATTATTTTTGCATTATTGGAAAGTACTGTGATAATTTCTGTTATGTTTAGCATTCTGGTATCACTACAGAACTTTCCTGAGTTTAGAAAGCATTCATAGACTTAAACTACTACTGGCTTAGCTTCTGATTGCATTACACGTTTCATTCTCAAGTTCTAAAATCCCAGTAACTCTAACAGGGGACTTAAGAAGAAAATTAGACCTCAAATTAGGACTTAAGTTGCATGTCCAAAAATATCTTAATTTAAGAGCTCATTGTTTCAAACTTAGCACAAGTATTTCAATTCTGGGAAGGTCTTGGTTCCTAAATATGCAACTTACTATGCTATAGATTTCACACTGCTCATTTTCACAGCTTGTGAATTAGCAGAAGTAAAAATCACAGCCTAAAACACATACATATTATAGTAGAGTTAAGATTATAGAGTTCAAATTGCATGAAGATAAGAGTGTGTAAACTTGGTGTTTCCATTTTTCAAACCCTAGGTTTTTCAACTTCAACATTTCTTTAATGTTGATTTCATACATTGTTTCCAAGATTTTTTTTGTTTGGATACCAAAACCTCTGGCAGTAAACTCCTTCAATAATCATCATGATTTAACAAGGGAATATTGGGGCTTTTACCCAAAAGTATTAAAGTATTAGGACTGCATGAGCAGGACCAAATGTTACCTTTGATTTGATAATGAAAACCAATGTGCCTGATCTAGTCTACTTTTTTCTCCATTTTAAGAGGNTTTTTTTTTTTAAAGGGGTTGTTTTTTTTTTTTTTTTTTTTTTTTTTGTACTTGTAGTGCCACAAGGCTGACCAAGAGGAACAGAAATTCAAAGGCAATGGGGCTGAATTCTCCTTCTAGACAAAAGTTTCTTCATCAGCTTTTAATTATTCCCTCCTCTCTGTCTCCTTCCACTTTGCATCAATGCTATCCTGGGTTTACATTATAAAGTTAACATCCCTAGATGCCAGCTTTTTCCATAGGATTGCCAGATAGAGCAGGGAAAGAATAGTAAAACTAAAACTGAGCTTGAATTAAATTCTTAAGGAAAAAGCAGAGGAGTACCTGTTCTTTTCTTAAATAAATCTTAACAGAGACAGCAAATTATGACCAAAAAAAAATGTACAGTGGAAGAAATCAGATAGCCTGACAGGAGACACTCTCATAATTTACAAGTCCATCAGAATACAAATCCAAACACCCCAGTTTGGGAAAATGGTTGACAAATTCAGACACTAATTATGCCAAAATTTCACACATTAATTTCATATATATAAGGGAACAGAAAAGGCTAAATTGTTAATTTTTTTTTAAAAAAGAGTCCAAATCTATATTTTGAAATCTCATCTGTGTTTGTTTATGATGGCATTTCCATAGAAATATATCTTTTTTCTTTAACAATATTGCCTACATCTTCAAAATATTGAGAAGCAATACTAAATTCTAAACAAAATAGAAATATATGCACAAGCATGTACATGAACACTGACTGATATCTTCAGACTTTCCCTCAAAAATATTACTAAAAATACATTTGGAGAAAACCTGGTTTAACATTTGAAACCATTGTTTTTCTGTCTGCAAGTGGTAGAGTCACACTTTTCATTCTTTACCAGAACGAGTCATTGCCATGAAGATCTGGAGGTGACCTAATTGCATGTCATAAATCTATTTTACTTAAATAACAAACAACAACAACAAAAAAGTAAAAGGATGCAATAAACATAGGTATAACTTTTTAATCCCAAAATTTATATAAAACCTGCTGTGGTTAAGATGTAACTTGTTTTTCTTGTGTTTCTCTACATTCAGCATTAATAAACATAGAGCAAGAAGGTATTTAAAATCTTCTTCCTGGCATTGTTCTTTTTTTTAGTTTCCCTGGTTGCTCAGGCCTTGTGGATATGGAAATATACAGCAGCTATGAATGCCAGTACTAACCAAGGCAAAAAAATAATATAGCAAGTTTACAACTGAAGTGATGAATGTAACAAGAAATAAATTGAATTTAAGGCATGTTTCTTTAACACTAGGTTATCAGGAGAAAGAGTAGCAAAATCCCACAACATATAAAGATATACATGAAACAAGTATTTTCTCAGATTTACATCAATCAGTTTAAAAATACCCATATTTGACAAGTAGATGACAAGGCACACAAGGAGCTTTTATAGACAAGAGCTCATTTAAGTCTTCAAGTAGGCTTGTAAATTCACTTAAAGAATCACATAAAAACAGGCTTTGGTTAGTCCATTTACCTCTTCTCTGCCTGGAAGCATACTCTAACAGACCTTAAGGAAAGGAAAGTTTTGGTTGTTAAGGTGAGGTAAGCTAACATATTTTTAACAAAATCTGTTACAATTATGCCAGAATCACACAACCGGAAGAGAGAAAGATGATAAGTGAGATAATGCTGACCTTTTGTACTATCAGATCTTTTCAAAATGCTTCTTTGTAGACCCTGTTGTCCCATTTTCTTCATTCACTTTGTTCTCTACCAGAGCTCTTGGAGAAATAAGAGTAAAGGGAAGGAAATTCAAGTAGTTCTTCATGTCTTATATTTAACAACTGCTCCAAGAAGATCACATTTTTCCTCACACCTGGCAGCAAGAGGCAGCAGCAGGAAACAGAGCAAGAAATAGAGAAGCAGAAGAAACAGCTGTTCTCCAGCTAACATGCAAAGATGCTTTACTTGTGTAGCAATTGTGATTGAAAGTGGGGAACAACCTTCCCTCTATAGGTAAAGATGGTGACCAAGCACATGGAATGTCCCTGCTAAATAAGGAGTTCTGTGACAGGAAAAGTCTAAAGTGTTTGCAGATCTGGATCTCAGCATCTGATGCTTCAATTTTTATCCAAGCTATGTTATTTGACACTAGCACAAAAGCTGAGGAGCTTTATAATTTGTGGGAGAGTTCTGTGTACATCTCCTGTCCAAAGCAGCAAAACTAACAAAACTTCTCACTAAAGGAAAATAGTCCATGATAGGTAAGGTAGAGAGGGGTACTGAAATCTGATCTCTATTTGACTCAAATGAGAATGAAGGGCTTTGTTTTGTAGGTTTCAACTCCCGAAGCTGAAGCAGGTTCAGAGGTGACTACCTGTTTCTCTGCTTGGTAGCGAACCTCCCTCAGAGCAGAGCCCACCTCCTCAACTGCTACCACTTATAGCCCATAAGATTAATTAAAAACTGAAATCAAACTGATAGTCAGCCCCAGCACACACCTCCAGAGCCTGGCTGGAGCCACTCTGGATTTCATTTGACCTCGCCTAATGTGCACTTCTATACCTGATGGAAAAAATCTGAAATGTCTCTGCTGCTAAGAGGGTTTTACAGCTTTTGATTTCTTTCCATTAAAGTTTAGTAGTTGTCACAAAATGGAGTTATATTTTGAAAGGAGGGGACTACGGGTAATTTGCACCCAGCTCCCACAGAGCATCTTACGTACACCAATGAACGTCTAGTTGTGATCGTTTAACCTTGCAAGCTATTGCATCTCTTTAAGTTATTTTGTGAATAATATTGCAAGCGCTCTTAAAGGAAGGGTTATTCTCCTTTTTATGCTCAATATAGAACAAAAATTACTTAACATTTGATTCTGTTTATTTAACAGTCTATTTATTTATTAAATCCAAAGTGTTTTCTCACCTAGAAAACATTTGGAGCATTTCTCCAGATATCTGTCCTATCTTTGATTCTGTTCTTCAGGGCTGGCCCAAATAAAACATACACTTTTTCTTGATTGAAATGACCTTTAGTTCCCACTCTTCTGCTGAAACACATTTCATTTCTTCTTTGACTTACGTGAAAAAAATGGAATTACAGACTCCACAAGAAATTATTAAAAACTGGCTGTAAATAAAGACTATTTTCAGCTAACGAGCCTGAGTGCATTACTTATATTAAGTCATTCCTCACTAATATAGTTCTTAAATTAAATGGCACAGTTGCAAGAGAGGAACAACTGAAATATATGGTGGGTTTATGTTTTTGTTGCAGAAAGTCAGACTTGAGAATTCATAAAAGTTCAGATATGTTAAAAAGACTGTTACATGTGGAGGGAAAAAAAGGCATCTATAAACCATTTATGAACAGTTTTAGGTAACATCACTAGCCATTCATTGTGGGAGAGAAAAATAATACAGCATTCTTGTAATTTACTTTCTATGACACATTCCTTAGGAAAGGTTCCATGGTGATGATAGAGTGTCTTTCCTGAAACACACTCTTAGAGAATGTTTTGCAGGGGAGAAAACATGAAAACACACCATCTTCTAATATTGATATTTTTCTTTGACCAGCTTTTCATAGTTCTGACTGGTTTTGTTCTAATTTCCCTTCTCATACCAGTTTTAAATTTTTCACCCTCACAGTCTTTGGTGCAGTCACGCGTGATTTGCTCCACTTAGGACCAAAAGTGGCTCCCTGGGGTAAAACCCAGGCTATGTGGAAACCAATGGCAAAGCTCCCATTGACTCTGATGGTGTTAAGATTTCATTCTTTCCTGTTTAAACAAAGACTGTCCCCCACACCAACTACTCCTCATACTTGGGAGCAATTCTAGCACCTAATCAGTGATTCACAATGTAAAATAGGCTGTTTCACAATGTAAAATAGGCTGAAATATTTGAAAAGTTTAGGGAAGGAAGATCAATTATTTAAAGATATATCAAGAAAGCATGGGCTGAACTTTGGAAAGGTAACATGTATAGGCTGGCTGTATGGAAAAACATCCTTACTGTACATTAATCAGTCCTGAACAAAGATATTAAACAAGGCCAGAAGTTTCAGACTCAGATGCCTAAAGTTCAGGTCTAAGTCTACAGTGAAGAATTCAGTTTTAAGACTACTTGGCTTGAAGAATGTGGTTCAAAAAAATCTGGTTCCAATCTGAATTCATCTGTTTATATTTTCTTGCAGATTTCATGAACTAAGGATGACTACTGAACAAGACTTTACACCTTAACTGGTTTCAAAATTAATGTTGCAGCAGAACTCTTGTAATTTAACAATAGAACTTTCTCAAACAATTAAACTACAATCTATTCTCCAAATAACAACACATAGGCACCAGAACTCAGGAACATAGGTGACTGCCAGAAAAATACTGCAGGGAATATGCAATGGAGAACTGTATCCTCAAAATTTTAATATTAATCTTTGCTAAGTAAAGAAACACAGAACTTGAAAGGACTGTGAGTCTTCTCTGGAATAACATGTCCTCATTCTTGAAAATTAATTGCATTTTAAATTCCCTTTTAAAAACATATATTAAAAATACTGCCACACTACAATATGTAAAATTCCCATTTTAATAATAAAAATAACTCATATTTGTTTTAAAGTTACAAGATGTTAATATCAGATGGGAAACAGTTTAAAAGACAAATGCTAAAAATAACCTTTAAAATATAGTGTAAATTGATGTTTCAAAGATGAGTGAAAGTTACGCTTGGCAAGGGTGTTGAATCCTTTCATACATTGGATATGTTTAGCTTTGGTATTTTCTTAACAAATGGTTAGTATTGGGCCCTATGTCCCTGGAGGAAAGATATCATCCTGCAGTGACATGTTTCTATACAAACATACTCAAACCAAGGTCATCATTCACCTTCCTAAACACTCAGCAACACAGGCCAACAACTTAATTTACAGAGAGAAGTTATATGAAATGTGGGACTAGCAGATCCCAGGGTCCAGTCAAGGTCTGCCACCGACTTAAGGGAACAGATGGAGTGCCTCAAACTAGAAGAGATTTTTTTTTTTCTTACTTCACCCATATATTTTCACATGCATCCTTAACTCATGCTTAACCCTTTCTTATCTAGAGAGGCCCGTAAACTAAAAGACATCATTATCACCAACTGACTTCATTGTACAAATTCTACACAAGACCTGTCGTTCTCTCTAGGCTAGTACCTGGATATGTTGATGAATCCAAGCAACATCCCTGCAGTTCATGCCTCTGACTTTCCCTTTATAATTTTCAGAATAGCTTCATATGAACAAACCTGCAGGCTCAGATTTTCTTCATAAGGTCTATAAAGGAGCAAACTAGGTACTGCTTAGTTTTCTAGCAAAGATCTAAACTAGGTATAGTTTAGGCGTAATTTAAATTCCTCCCTTTTTCTTCTTTGTATCTGGCAGGTGTATATTTGAGTTCCCAGGCTTTATCATACCACGAGTTTGCAGCCATTGGCAACTACTTGAAAATGGAAATATCAGTCTGAACTCTTTGAAGCTTATTGACTTTTCAAGATTATAGTTACTGAAAAAACAACATGAACTACTATAAATGTGTTTCCAATTTCCCAATATAACTATCATAAGTGCCTCCTCCCCAAAGAAAAAAATGCCACTATCCAGTGATTAAAAATGCACACATTTAAGTGTTTTATTTTGCTTAAATTGAGTTTTACTTTTCTCTTTAATACTAGATAAAACTGAAAAAAAGATACAATTTGTTAGTTCAATAGCGTCAGTTATCTGACTAGGTCTGTGAGTTTTATATACTGACAGTGAAGGATGGCAGACACCCAGTGATCTCAGCAGTTTCATTAGATATGATAGAAACAAACTCAGATTTATGCTTAGGGTTTTGTGCTTGATCTTGGCATCAGCGTTTCATAGCTCCTCTGAAGAGGATGATATTTGCTCAGTGAATATCTGCAAGATATAAAACCTCTTTTCGTCTTCTGTTAAGGGAGTGCAATCCTTCACAGCGTGAAACAGAATTCTGGAAAAGAGAGAATTCTGTCAATAACCAGGTAAAGATATCTGCCAGTTATTACCTTGCACATCTATCCCTCTGCAGGAAAGTCTGGTGGTGTAAACTTGCAATGTCTGATTGCATAGAAAAGGAGGGATTGCCATGTCTTTCTTATACTCCCATAACATCTGCTACTGGTCACCACTGAAGAGGGGTACTTTGATCAAATCCAGTATGGCTATTCCTATGCCCTATAACTGCTTTCATAAATTAAAGCCATAGCATTTCTCCTTGCCATTACTGTTGATCATGCCATTTAGCATTTTTATATAACACAGGGTATAGATATCTTAGAAATAGAATATGCTGGTATACATTATTGGAAATAATTTTTTCAACTCATTTTCAGATTGATATATTTTGAAAAAGGACACAATTCTTCAGTCATATCAAATTATTAAATGTCTTAAAATACTTTGTAGAATTACTTAGTGCTGAATATTTGTTGAGAAATTACAATCAGGTCTATCCACTGTATATTATTAAAGACAAGAAATTAATATTGGCAATGGTCAGAAAATGCCATCTTAATTTTCTCAATACTGCGTATTAGTAAGGAGTTATTGACCTCTTAGGAACTGTACTTCTTTGAAATGTGTTGCCCACATGTAGTCCATTCCTGGATTGTACGTGCTCCCTGTGCCTGAAGCTAGCCATGAGCACACGTACAATAAAAAAAGGCCTCCATGTGGACAGTTACTCAATGAAGAGAAGAAAGTTATTTGGGTTGCAAAGTCAAGGAGGGAAAATTAGGACATGCCAAATTTACTGTTGTCTGTGCAATGGTGACCTCAGTGGAGAAATGTATTATTTACTGTCACAGTGCAAGAAGTCTAATTCCCTTTCCCAAGTAACAAGAACAACCTCTATCTTCTAAATGTGTTCTTGCCAAATGCTGAAAATACATACAGCTCAGACAGTGCCAGAAGTAGCATTCTGAAATTACTATTGCAAAGTCAAAGGAAATAGCTTGTATCCTGTGGGGGGAGGGGAATAAAACCCCTGGAGTAACTTTCCTTCCCTCTCTCTTTAATTTATGTTGCCTTGATTTGCATTCTGTTGTTCTGAGAGGACGAGTAACGGGCCTCCCTTCACTCAAAATAATACTTCTGCACCATTAGAGTGGATGAAGTTTTTTTCTAGCTAGGAGGATACAGATTTTCCACATGTGGCGTAGTTTCTTCTTCTCAGTAGTACCAGCATTTTCTCCTCGCTATCTTTATTCCTTTTTTTGTCAAAAATCTACCCAGTTTTCATTCCATTCTCATCTTGATCAGCCTTTGCTTAGCTATTTCACTGTACTATTTGCTAGCTAAAACTAAATTTAATAAACTTTTATTCTCTCTTTAATCATATGCCTGGTAGTAGCCTCTCATAAGTCTAATATTCTTTATGACAGTACATACATGATGAATTTAAGCTGCATTTGTCATTCACTATCTATCCACCACGTGACAAACAGTGTGAAAACAGTTGCAGTATCTGCCTCTATACACAGGGTTCTACTTTTCTGGAAAACTGGCTCATCTTCTATTATCTTCATCACAATATAGTCCAGATAAAATATATTTAACAGAGAGACATATTAATCACTTAGACTTCTTTTAAAGTAAACAAGTTTAGAGTAAAAGTTTGCCATAAGGATTTCAAAAACATACATTCTTCATTTTGAAATGAATATTTAAAGATAGATTGTTTAAGACAAAACTGTGATTTATCATAAAAGCATAACAAAATCTGAATTTTCATTTTTAGTAATTTCTTTTCTTGGATTTAGAAAAGACCCTAATATTAGTGGGTATTTTTAGAAATGAATGATAATCTCTTAATAGGTGAACGTGACTGTCACTCTATAGAAACACAACAGTCCTAATCTTTTGTATGTGTACTGTTTGTGTAACCAGTGACACCCATAAGCATGTCAATTCACATCCATGGGCCTATGGTTTGTGGCCATAGTTAAGGTGGCACATGAAAATGCAAGTCATGCAATGGCACCTATACTTCAACTAAGAAGATGAGAAGAAATTTTGCAATCCAACTGGACTGTTAAATCACCCTATATAGCTACATCACCCTTTTTCAGAAGGCACTACTTTTGGTCATCTCATTCTGAATGAAACACAATTTGAATTAAAGCAGCTAGTTCTTGGTTAAGATACAACCCCCTAGAAGGCTGGTTGGGTTTGGCTTAAGGGCAGCAAGAAAAGGAACACGTGCAGAAGAGATCAGCTCATTTGCTAAATGTTTCTACTGGTCCCTCTTAGAAGCTGGACCTCATTTAATACTTGAATTTTTCTCACTTTGTCTTCTACTCTCTTAAACTCATTTTGTATATCTCTATTAGGTAAAGGTTTACAAACATTGTTTCCTTTCCATGAAGGGACTAGTATCAAGTTGCTTGTCAACCTTCTTTTGGTTTTTGAAAAATAATACAGATTAAACATTCTAAGTTTCTCAATGTGAGATGTATTCTTTGCAATATTTTTATATGTCCATTTTAATTTTTCAATATCTTTTATCTTAATAAAATTGGATAATAGGTCTCAATACATCATCCATCATCAATATTCTCACTTCATATAAAAAACTGATTAGTTCATTTCACCACAAAGTTGCACTGGGAATATTTTCAATTGCATACTCATTTTAACTCCCAAATCTTTTTCTGGAACCACTGCTTTCTAATACATATTGTCCTATTTTGGAAATATATTTTATTTCTAGGCTTTTATTTTAAAGAGCACGCATGTCAATTCATTTGTATACTCTAAGAAAACCAGCTTGTAGAGAGATACTTAACAACTGCATAAAAATATCTCCAGTATGGATCTAAAAGAGGGATCTTTTTTCCCCTGTAATTTAGGGCCTTTATTTAATTATTTAACAACTATCTGACGATGAACTTTTAATAGGTTAATAAAAGGACCTTGTTGTCACCTAGTGAGACTGTAAGTGGATTCAATGGAGGTTAGAAAAAAAGGAAGAAAGCAGAAGATCTAAAAGATCTTACACTACAAATTATGACTATCACTGTTCACAGATAACTTACCAGAATACACAGCTAAGATAAAAGACGCTTGATTTTTTTTAACTTGTCATATATCCTGAGTTCACTTGCAGACTGCCAGACAACTGAAGAAGGATCCAGTCTGTTGTGTGTTCTCAGCTAGTATCAAGATGTAGCTAACGAAAGGAGCAATGTTTTCCCTACCTATGTCTTTAAAGTACATTTATCGTGCAGCTTACACTCTGGCAGAAAAAACATTCCTAATCTGTTTTAAAACAAATAGATTGTGTACAGCTGTCTCTATATCCAAGGCAAAATGATGATTTAATGTTGATTAAGAGAGAAGGGCTTTGAAGTGAGTAAGGCAGGAGCCCATAGTATGTCTTTAGTGATCATTATCAGTCGTTCCCTGAAGGATGACTTGGTGCCAAAAGAGCTTTCCCCAAACTGGCTGAGGTGGATTCAGGAGCAAATGCTTTGCAAATTTAAAAAGACCTTCTCATTCACAGGCCTCTGATGTCTTATTCCTTTAGCTGTATTAATGTCTGAGAATAAGCAGATGCAGCCTTTTTGACTGGTTAACTACAAAAAGGGGCAAGGTCCACCATTACGCGGCACTGTGGGCATTACTTATTCATCACAAGAAGACCAAGTGAGCATGTATCCTGCAGTAAAATCAAAGAAAAGCCGTTGGATTTGTTTGTTTTACTTTTTCATATGAACAGCTGCTTTAGCAAAAGAAAAAGCATCTGATATTAGCTTTTTATAACTAAACACTTTTGTGACTCATTATATAAAATATAGAAAAAACAATCAAATTCTCCTTCTCACTTGTTTATCTCAGAGCAACATGCCAAACGCCAGTCACATGTGTGCATATGTGGACTACCCATAAACATTGTATATTATATACACATGCGCACATATGCTTACACTGTTGCCTGAAATGAAAGGAGCAGTAAGTCATTCACATTTGCATCTGTCTATCCATCTGTCTACAATTTGGTTAAAAAATTCACAGTACCAGTGACAGATAAGAGCAATCCTGTGTTGTTTCACACTAACAGTTGAAAAGAATGTGATTCTTATATAGCTGAATGGTTGATGGCAACAGAAAGGAAGCACTAGGGTAACATTTTCCTTGTTTGACTATTGCAATTTACATTCATTTGGGAAAACGTTGATTTTGCCTCACAAAAAAAATCCCAAATCAAAACCATCACTAATTTTCCTAGAAAGCCTCTTTTAATCTCAAGTCAAAGGAGTCTGCAGTTTTACAAACCCCCAAATCCATCATTACCCATTTATTTCTTAGTATTTTGTAAATAGTTACTATATAGTCTCTCGCTGAATAATGCTTACCATTAAAGACCCCATAGCTACTGCTTGTAGCATCCCCATTACTAACATATATTCTCAAATACCCTAGTGTTAGGCAAAAGCAAAAAGTTAATGATTTTAAGCATACAGTGCTCTTCTACAAATATAATGAAGACACTGTTTTTTCCACTGCTAGGGAAGGATACTTAGCTGTTGACTTCAGGGGGAGGGTGGGGAAGGAAACAGATCCTTTGATGGAGAAGGGTTTTGTATAATTGCCTGTAATTTAAAAATTATGTAAATGTTGTACTGTGAGGGCTGCCAGATTGACAATTCTGGGAATGCAAGTAGAGAGCAAAAGCATGGGTTTCTCAACATTACTCCATTATTGTCTTGCAAATCATGCCAGGAGGGAGATATGTCTTAAATATACATAACCAAGTGCAGAAGTGCACTTCTATACACATATTGTAAAATTTTAATTCTTCCTCAACCTCCTCCCTTCCAAATAACCAAAACCAGACAAGTTTTTGGCTTAAATATTTTGTTTAGGGCCATTTTCATGAAATGTTGAAATCATAAACCACTTTTCCATAGATTAATAGCTTTTCTATTGATTTTTCAGTTAGTCATATTAACTTAAAGCCATTTCTTCCTATAAACAAAAATAAAATTATTAATCTTGCTCTATTTTTTTTTCCTTTTTAATTTGGTTGATTTTTCATCTTTAGTTCCTATTCTGTAACTAAAAAAATCAAAACATGGAAGAATTTGCATGTTAATATGATTTTCGCATTGGTTTTCAAAACAGCTGTTCTGTTAAGGTCTGACTATTTCACGGCTAGGTAAAGTGAGGCACGGATAAAGCCATATAGTACCAAAACACCATATAGTACCAAAACATACTTTGTGGCAATCCTATGTGAAACACACAACTGTAAATATGAAAGCTAAAGATTTCAGTGGGAGCAGAATTGCAATGAAAGATCAGATAAGAAAGATAAGATCCAAGCTTACTTCATCTTTGACCTTGCTAAAATTGATGAAGGTAGCAATTAATCCCGATTACAGAATTTGATTTTGTTCAATATATGATATAAAATTTATTTAATGAAGTATCTCTCATAAGTTTTGTCTAGATTTAGTTGCTGACTGATTAGCTACTGTCTCTAGCAGGGTGTCATTTTCAGAACTGGTAAAGGAAATTATCTGTTTTAAACATTTAATGTCTAAATATCCTCCTGGTTATGGAACAGCAGTCTGCAAACATGTCTTTAAAAGGTTATTTTTCCCTGAATATTTTCTCAATAAAATATGAGGACTTTTGTAAAAATTCAGTGAAAAAATTATGTTGGACATTTTCCATCACTTGCATGTTTCTGCTTTGTTCCAGAAGGCAATAAAAATTAATTACCTGCAGGTTTTAGTTTTGTTTCTTTTCAAAAAAAATGTGACACTCTGCAAGACACCCACAATTTTGAGAAAATAATTTCAAAAGATGTAAGAAAGCCAGAACAACTCAGTCTTCTTACCTTATATTTTGCTAGTAATTAAAGAAATTTTGAAAAGTTTCAAAGTTACAGTTTCAGTATCAAGAATAGGAAAGTATCTTACACAGATCTATGATATAACAGAAAGACCTCAAACAATAACGTTTAGTGGCATAAAGACGGGAAACTTGCAAACCTTATGCTATTCTGCCAAAACACCTGATCCTGCAAAAGCCAAATTTGCTGTTTATTACCTTGATCAGTTCTGCATCAGCTGTGGGCTTACTTGTCTTAGAAGTATAAAAATTACTAGATGTTCAGTGGATTGGATCCTTAGTGTGCAGACATTATTTAAACCTATGTTCAGACCGATTGTGCAAGCTCACATATAATTAGTTGATTTTAGTCTATTATTTTGTTTTCATGTCTGTGGCTAAGAAGATTCTCATTCACAAATTTCACATTTCTTGTCATGTTAAAAAAAAATCCCTTTGCCTATTTTCACAGTGGTTTAGCATTTAAATTCTTTAACTAAGCATTGGTCTAAAAATTAGTCCCATTTCAACCCTACATGGTATGCAAACTAAAAATATTTATTTATAGAGTAGTTCCTCGCAATGAGAACTGTATAATCACACATGGTCAAAACTTCTTCAGCTTATTTAAATACAGCTGAAAGAAGAAAACTATTTATACTTGAATTAAGAAAGCCCTGGCAATTTTGGTCTCTAAGGAAACTATCATAACAGACCATTCTAGAGTGGCACAGATGGCATGTCTGTCCTTTAAGCCTTCCATCACTGTACTGCCACTCTGTCAATGTTCTGTCACTGTACTACTCTTAAAGTTAACATGTGTTGATCCTAATGTTTGAACACCAAAAATGTTAGTTTTTCCACTCATGACCAAAAATGATGATCAAGTTCTTCGGAGATAATGTGATTTCAAGATCTCAGGAATAGCCAGTATTTGAAGGAATACAGTTAATTAGACAAATCTATGGAAAAACTGCATGATCCATTCATTAATAAACCATTGGTCAACATAATGAGGTTGAAAATAAGGCCCCTCATAACCAGAGAATTAAATAATCCTGAATAAATTGAGAATTAGCAGGGTATGCAAAACTCTCAGAGAGACTTCAGTTTCTTCCAGAGAAGAATGACGCTATGGATAACGGACATTAATTTAAACAGAAAAAAGAGACATTAATTTAAACAAATGAAAAAAAGATATTATTATGAATCTTAAGTAATTAAAGTCAGCGTGGGACCACCATCAACAAAAAATATCCCAAAAAACTGGCATGACTATTTTGTTTACAAAACTATGTAGTGCATAGGAGGTGTTTAAGGCACAGGTGGACAAGGTGCTGAGGGGCATGGTTTAGTGTTTGATAGAAACAGTTGGACTCGATGATCCAGTGGGTCTCTCCCAACCTGGTTGTTCTATGATTCTGTGATTCTATGAATTGAGAATTAAATGCCAAAGGATCATGTGAACATCATGTGAGAGATGTGCAGTGTAGAATTTCATGAAAACTGGTTGCTTTTGTCCCAGTCTGTATTTATGTAATTTTATCTCCCTTTTTTCTTTTTTTTCTCACTTTTGCCCTTTAGAGTGTCCTGAGCATACACCTTATTCACAGAATTTTAGAGATTATTTTTTTCTTAAGTAGAAAACTGATTAAAATATCTTGCGATATTACTCTTTAAACACCTATCCCTATATATGTGGTATACAGAGTAATGATAATTGTGGAAACATAGGTTGAAATATATTGGTTATGAATCAGTTAAAGAAAATGAGCCAAAAATAACATCTGCACCAACAAATCTGCACTGCTTAGCATATGGTTTTTATTTAAAAATATTTACTCCTAAATTTTGAAATCTGTGAGAGGTTTTAGATGTGTACTTCTCATTAAAAAGATACTGGCAGGTAGCATAGGTTCTGAACAAATAAAGATTTAGAAAAGACCTAATTGCTAACCACACTGAACCATTGATTTTTTAGGCAGAAGTCTTCACTGACTCCTAACAGAATTCACTTTAACAAATTTATGCTGATAATTGATGCTCTGACTTGACTTTTTGTTAGATAAATGTTTAACCATGGTATTAGTTGGTACCTAGACCTCATATAGTAAGTAACTAGAGGTAAATCAGCTTAGTTCTTTTGTGAGGTTTTAACCAAAACTGGTTGTTAAATCTTCAATGTACTTCAATTGCAGTTTTAAGTATTTGAGGTTTTAGTTACTAGAACTGGTAAATAAGAATAACTCTTAATTTGCTTGACTTCCCACTCTTTCTGCAGGGGTAGTTATTACAAAAAGTCCCAAATGTCAGAAGGAACACAATTGACTGTAGTGAAAGGGAATGGAACAACAGGACTGCACCGTCCACACTGGATCTGTGTGAATCTACAACTGCACAACTCTTTGTTTCTGTTAGTCCAAACTGACAAAAAGGAGTTATTGTTGTAGATTACAAGAATCAGCTTTGAAATCATTGACTGTGCTGTAAATGTCTTGAAAAGAAAACAATTCCTTTGCCATCTCTTGTTCCTCTTTTTATATTGGAGGATTTGGACCCTTAGAATTCATGTGTATTTTCACAGTGATCTCAATCATTTCATGGCAGTAATGAAAGTCACTCAGGACACTTTTTGGGCTTCCAAGAAATTTAGCTGAGCACCTGAGCCTGAAACACATCTTATGAAATTTTCTCTTGATTTAAATGACTACATTAAAGCCATGTTTAAGTTAAATATTCCTTTAAATACATAACATTTTCATGCTGGGTTTTAGCCTGCCTGAATCACTGTCCTTCTACTTTAAAATGACTTCTTAATTAAAAAAGAAAATACAAGAGAAGTAAAACCAAATTGATAATGCTATAAAAAGATTTTTATGTGATTGGGTAAATTTAAATATTTCTGCAATTAAACATTCCTAACTTTTTGCTGATTTTCTTTTCTTTTTGTTCTTTTTAATTTTTCAATATACTGTTTGGAGAAAAATTATTTTTAATTGTCCACTGATAAAAGTTGTCCAGCAACAGAAAAGCCCACAGCTGTTTCAATGGCAGACATATAAAACCTGTGTGACAAACACTACCATTAAACAATTTGATTTTCTTGTTGAGAGGGTTTAATGCTGTTGGGTGAAGTATTAAAATGTAGAATTTGATAGTGCATCTTAAAGTTTTAATGATGTGTTCATGAATATAAAACATACTTCCACCAGCGACTTTATGACTTCTCCACTGCATAATTAGTGGTATCTGTTTTATGAGCTTACTGTTGTTGCCTTGATCCCATGAAAACATGAAACCACTGTAATACTTTACACCATTCCAGAGCTTTAAAGATTCAAGCTGAGATTTCTTCCTCTTTTCTCCTTTCATATTCCCTTCTTTTTAATACCAAACCAGAACTTTAAGTGGCCTTCGTGAAAGCTGAACAAGGAAAAAACCTCAAGATTGATATTAAATTTTAAACATTTATCATAACACTGTACTTGTTGCCTTAGCCTAAATCTGCCTTGTTAACTTCTGTTAGAGGATGAGGCAATCTTCCTACCACAACGCTAGTAAATTTAAGTTAATTCATTCCTTGAGGAAGTTTGTTAGAAAAAGTAAATGAATCTGCATTTCTTATGTGCAAAATGAAATATGACTAACTTCCCATGAGAAAAATAATTATCCACATGATAATGATTCTAAGATCACAATCAGCTAAATTTTGAACTCTTACTTATTGTAGTTTCTCCCAATTCTTCCTTCTCCAGACTTCAGCAAGCACTGGACCCACACAAACTAAAGGTCATTTTACTTGTGAGAGGGACCATGACAAACTTTAGGCAAGCAGGACAGCAGTTTTCTCTTTGGTTTCACATTTGTAAATCAAGGCTGATGCTGGCTAAAACAATGAAGGATTATTGTGGCATTTAACAGGGATGACTAGTTAATCTTCCTCCATTCAAAGAAGATGAAGAGGATGTGAGCAATATTTGCAGACTCATATTCCGAATGAACAAAGATTCAAACCTTCTGGAGGTTACTCAAAAGCAAAAAAGGTATAATTGCCTGTGCTTTGTGCAAGGGCCATCCACAGCCTAATTCTGAGTTGTTTCACTTCAGTATTTAAACACAATATAACAGAAAATAATTGACCAACATGAAGAAAAGATAGTTTCAATTTTAAGTCCCAAAGGTGGAGTTTCTGGGAACTTAAGTAAATGCTATTCAGAGAAAACGTAAAAATAAATGCTGAAAATAGACAAAGCATCTAGTGAAGATTTTTTAAACACTATTGACTATAGCACTTAAAATGAGCTGAATTTCTCGCGAGTTAGAGAGCATAATTTTACTATTTATCTAGGAAGAAGTTAAATAAAAATGTGCTTAGTGGAAATAACCCTTTCTATGAAACTTGTTTAGAACGTTAAAAAAATATTGAATTTCCTTCTAAAGAACACTGGTTTGGTTGCTTATATCGGGGAGATTACCACCTTTGTCTCAGGGTTATAAATGGAGATGTACCATTGTCAGAGATGTCATCACAGGAGTAGCAGTTCCTGCAACACTTTCAATTATTCTCTGCATTAATAAAAACAAAACATTTGTGGATCCATCACTGGCTCTGAAGTCTTAGGGAGCTGTAGCTGATTAAGGTTTCTCTTTACTTAGCATATGATACGTTTGATGGCTGAAGAGAAATGTCATCCAGCCAGAAAACCTGGCCACGAAAATAGTTTGGGAACAAGAGGTCTGGATTACCATGCTCATGAGGAGATATAAGCTGATAAGAAATTGCAGTCAAAATAATCCATCATTTCAAAATCTCATTTGGAATTGTTCATTCAAAAAAAAGAAAGACAAAAGCCCCCACAAAGCATAATGTTCCAGACTTCATTATGATTTGGGATGAAAATAAATATAAATGTGTCAGAATACCTCAAAGGACCAAAGCTTCACTGCTCACTCAGTTGTAATGCAAACAAGGATTCAGGTCCTGCTTATCTCAGCTCTTCCCCTTTGATAAACATCAAGCAGTCTAGCTTCTCACTACCTTTCAAAGTTTCTGCCACAGAAGGTCTTCTCTTACCCTGTTTCTGCTCACTGCAGCACAGCCGCATGGATGGAATTCAGATTTAAATGATCCTCTTCACTAAAGAGTTAAGCAACTAAAGAGTTAAATTAATCTCAGTGTTTGGCTCTCAAAAAAGTTCCAGTTTTGAGCTCCCTATTTGAATTTTACTGGATTTTCTTCTGAAGGACATTTCTTTGTTGCTAACTTCAGTGGGAGGTTATCTCTTTCCTTTGAAGGTTATATTGTGATTGGCAGAGGGTCAGGAAACTTCAGTCACTTTGGCCTGTTACGGAAACAGTTTGAAAAATAAACGTGAAAGACAAATGCTAAGTAAAAAGACTCCTTAATCAGCAATAGTTCCATAAGCCTTCAGAACCAGTGACATATCTACAAATGTTTTCTTTACACAATTTATTAATACAGACATTTGGTAACAATGGGAGATTTTTTTTTTTACTTTGATAGTCAAGATTTAGTTGTGTGCTAGGTTCACTCTTTTGGCAGGATGTTCACAAAAGAATCGTCTAATAAAACCAGATACGTTATGCAGTCACTGTCAAGATTACACGCAGATTAGCAGGCGTTTTTTATTAGGCAGAGCTGTTGGATTCTCATAAGCTTTGTCCATACTCACTCAACTGGCTAAAAGTTGTAGTCTATTTCTATATGCCAGTATCAACAAGATTAATGCAGTACTGTCTGAAGTATGTTCTCACAGTACAGAAGGGTTAGGATTTCTAATATTCTAATATATTATAAAATATTAGAATTTCCAATTTTCTAATTTTACACATAATTTTAATCTAAATATACTAAAAAGTCCAAGATAGAAACTTAAGGATGAATTCAATATGTATTAGATGTTATATAAACAAAAAGTGTGCATACTTTTTTTTCAAAGTACCCAAGGAATGTACCTTGCACTTTCAGATGTGTAGATCCAAACACACTTACATCTGGATAATAATATTAGAAATGTTATAAATAATAGCAAAACTGGCTAGGAGCCTATTCTTTCTGGATAAACCCATTTTACTCTCGCCAGTAGCAAAGGGAGCTGTGTGCAGTCAGCAGAGGGCACATATCACTCGGATTTAAAGCCTGAGCTGTCCTCATTTTATTCAGCTGATCTTAATAGCCATGGGTGCAGGGACCCCAGTTGGCAGCTGGTCATAACATACTGTACCATATGTGCTGGATCTCCAAGGCACAAGTAGGAACTTAAAGAAGGAGGGTCAGACTTAACCATCATTTCTATAAAAATTGTTTTCCTCTAGGCATTTTAAAAGAAAAATGGAAGCAAACACATTAGAGCAGTATAGTCTTTATGGGAAATTGCAGTTTAAGCAGTGGCCCATGAACTTCACTTTCAGACAGTCAGATCATTGTACTGTACTTCGTGGATTTCAGTATTGTGCACTGTATCACCACTGTTCCCCATTGCTCTAGGGCAGAGTCAATCCAACTGTCCCTACCAGGAAGTCTTCCTTTGTTTTCATATTTTGAGATGTGCATAAACATAGGACAGAAAGTGAAACCTCCATAAAGCAAAGATTTAGTCTCTAGTTATTATTAATTTGATAGCAAAAATATGAGATGAAGACATTCCTACTGTTTTCTTGTTTCATCTACTTACTCTCTCAACCCCATCTCAAATTTGTCGCCTGCTCAGCTGTGTAAATTCAACTGCTCATATAGCTGTGCTCTATGTCAGGTAAGTGCAGTGGTATAAGATGTTACAAAAATATCTCACCCCCCACTCACCCCAGACAATTTGTAATTTTCCCTTTCACTGTTTGTCACATTTTTCTTGTGAACAATAGTTTTGGAAAATTATTTGGTTTGGAATTATTTTAATTTCTTGTAGCTATGATTCCATTTCACACTTTTAATTAGTTCCACGACTCATGTTTCTCATGCACTCCACACTTTGGGTATTCTAATTAGAGGAGTAACACACTGGTGAAATTTCAGCACTATCCATATGCAAAGTCAAAAGTGAGTTTGCTTTAGATTCATCTTTAGGTCCAGAAAACTAAGGGAGATGTCCTAAGCTGGAGCTTCCATTCAGATAGCTGAGGTTTCCTGCCCTGGGCAGGTTAGAGGAAATTGCTGGTTGTCTACCCAACTCCAGGCTCTGGCACCTCTCGGAGCTCAGCAACAGGATTAGGTTTAATCCTAAATTTAATAGAGAAGGATTCTATTCCACAGGATAGATTTTCAGTTTTTCCAGAAGTGACAAAAAAAAAAATTCTTTATGCCAAGAAATCTTTTATAAGTGCCAAAAAAAAGGAGTTAGTACCAGCACAGAGATAACCTATTAATGGTTTAAACAACTAATGTACCCATACTTACTCTAATTTCCTTACCCTTTTCCCTCACTGTCTCAGCAGGTCTTTAAGGTTCATAAGTGCACAACATCTAGTGACAGGGGATCACTGGAGTTCATGCAGTTCCATAATGGCTCTTAAATTGGATGATATCTGCTCCATATACCTGCATGGAGGACATGGACTAGAAACTGAACTTCTCATCCAAAATCTATTAAATGGATTATATCTTCAAACTGGACTTTTCAGCACACACTCAGGTCTTTCAGAGGGCAAGGAAATTTTGGGTAAGTAAATCAAAGATCCTGGCAATAACTGGATGTCAATGCAAAGCAATACTGCTGTTCCCTGTAGGATTTATGGTACAGCATTGTGGTCCAAAACCCCAAAAGCAGCCCTGGAAAGCCTAAACAGAGCCTGGCCTGACAGCTGAAGATTTGCCCTGTGTGAAAGCAAGAGACATGGGAAGAAGTCAAATAAATAAGTCTTTCAACAGCCGTGTGTGATTAGTCACCTTAAAATATGCAATTGTCTTCTTGAGAAACTTGTACTAGGCAAAACCCAACATAATTAGTAATCCAGCCCTGTACATAATTAAAGGAATGAAGAGGACATGTATACCGGCCTGCTATAATTTCTTCCCAAATACTCAGTTGATTGCGGGTCATGTGTAAGACTCATGTAACAGGAAGGAAGCAGGATTTTGGTTGTAATGCAACTGAGAAAAACATAGCGGACATGTATACTCCTCTTCTGTGTGATGCTTTGTGGATAGATTAGAGATACAGGGACCTGAACACAGATTCTGAAAAGCAGCATGAAACTAGACAGACTGAAATTTTGTTTCCCTTCTGATATTGCTTTTTTAATCATGACTTCTAGAACCCATGAAGCAAGAAATATACAGACAAATGATTGAAGATAACTTGACCTAGGATTAGTCAAGAAATGTTTAGAGGATTTTATGGCATTATTGTACAAAGCAACTATATATATGCAACCATATCCCTTTCAGATTCTATCTGTTAATACTGGGTTTGAATATGATAAAGTAATTTCAGCTCTCCAAATCTCAGATATGGAAATCTGCTACAAAATGTACACACACCGTAAAGAAACTGAGGCATGGGACAAGACTGACTCTCTTCACAATGCTTGTATTCACACTTCTTTAATAATTTCTAATAAAGAAGGCATAAATTGCAGCGTTTACATTGATTTCATCAGAATCCATGAGTCTTTTGGAAAATTAAACCCCTTAGTTTCTGTGTAACTAAAATATATTGAAATACTGTGTGGAAGATTAGGGCAGTATTGGGACCAACATTTTCTAGATCTTCATGTCTTCCATGGGTAAACTTGACTGCAGAGCTGCAAGTTGTTGTTAGGATTCTGCTTTCTGGTAGCCATATTTATGTAGTTCCTGTTTCCTAAATAGCCTCCAGTTATTTTGGTTTGCTCATCTTTATTTTCTTCCCCTTTGCTCATCTTTATTTTCTTCCCCTTTTAAGCAATTATCAATTAATGAAATACTGATGAAATAAACTATTTCAAACAAATGGTTCTAAAGTCAGTCTGCAGCTGAACTGGGAGAAAGGCAAAGGTCAGACAACACTGGCAGTATCATAGCATTATATTCAAGTCAGTTTGGGTTTAAAATGCATTTTAATTTTAGTTGCAGTTCAGACTCTACAGGGTTTGCAAAACCTGGCTTTTAAGACCTAAATTCCAAAATATCAATAAAAAATAGAGGTCTCACTTCAAACACTGTTTAAACCATACAGAATGCATTAGTGGCAAAATATATGGCAAAAAACTGTGATTTGTAACACATTAAAAACTGACAATTTGTATTAATATCATAACTTTAGAGTATATGGATATAAGCATTCTGATAAATCTGGCCTAAATCTGGCGTACTCATCCTGTTACTCACCCTGTAAATTCACTTTTCAATATCTGGACATTTAGATCCTCCCAATAAGCAAATAGCCAACATTTGTCAGAGGCATCTTTTGGAACCTTCACAACAACCTGAGTTTACCCAATTGCTGTAAGAACCTAGGCAAGTTTCCTCTCTTGTACTCGGGAGAAAATATAGTTGATGGCTAGACTTGCAATATCCAGATGTCTATTGATGTACTACACAACATTTGTACTGTCACTTAGCTTCTCTGCCTGAAAAACTAGGAAAAACAATCTAATATAGAGAAAATATGCCATTATATTTTGTTGCTTATTCAAACAGTGCAATGTATATACATTATATAATAATATATACACAAATATAAAATAATATATAGACACTATACTTACATACACACATACACTTGTATAGGTATACTTTTGAGGGAGTGGTTGTCTAGGAAAAGCAGGCTATTTCTCTGCTTTAGTCTGGTTTTTTCACGTCATTGAAATAAGCAATTTAAATCATTGTCACTAAAATTTTAAGAGAAAACTTTGTAAATACAATTATGAGGAATGAACATAGCACTTACTGATAAATGTAAAACCTTGAAGTCCTTCATATTTCACAATATGCCTGGAAAATATGTGGACAAATTAATCCATCTATTTCTCAGATTTCTAAGCAACTGGTGCTCAGAAGACAAATGATAATAAGATTGGATTTCATGTGTTCTTCACAAAATTATCTGTTTTTTCATCATTCAAATAGATTAAAGTAGACTAACTTGTCCTGATGTGTACAGGAAGAAACAGTAATCTAATTTTTAAAAAAACCCTAACTCTACTAAACTCAACTGCCTTAACATTATGGGACAGATCAGTTATACACATGCAACTTGTATCAGCTTCTGAGAAAGCATATGGCTCTAAGCACATCTCTCATATTTTAATTGCCACCAAACACACACTTACACACACAGAGACACACATATAGAGAGTTCTGTCCCTTCCCCTTGTTCAAATATATGAATGAGATAGTTTTGAGATTTCAAACATTTTTCTGATCTGACTTAGTGCAAAAAGTTGAGATCTCATAAATTTTTATAAATAAGCATCCCATACAAAAGCTTGACTTGAGTTTATTAAAATATTTTGGTAAGATTTTTATTCTTTTCAGATGTTACTATTTGTTCTAAAATGAGGACAAACAATAATAAAAACATCCATATTGTCTATTTTGCTCTTCCCTCACTTTTTTTTTCAAGAAAAGACATCATTTGAAGTTGATAATTTCTGCTTTTTTATTTAGATTAATAAGCACTTCCGTTTTAAGTGGCTTTCTAGAGTCTCCTGATCAGTTGTTACCCCAACACTGGATGGAGCTGAAACTCAAAATTGCTTATTTTTTGCATGTCAAGTACTGAAGGCAGTTTTTCTGTCAGTACTGGGAACAGATTAGTGTCTAAACATGTCTCTAAAGAGTAGAGCAGCAGTATGGTAGGGTGACTGGAGAAGGAGTAGGCTGTAGTCTGTATTCTCTTCCTTATTTTGCTGCCGACTGGACATATAATCCTCAGCAGACTGCGGGGTTTTAATGCCTAGAGGTCAGATCTGGATGCCATGAGTGTTTTGCTGAGAAAAGGACTCATTGTGCATATAACCTGTGTTGGAAAAACTTTTCCTTTGCCAGTGTAATTTATTCCAGTCCTTCACAGTTCATGAGTGTCGTTCCCAGTAACCATACCTCTTTCTGTCCTCCAAAAAACATTTGTACTGCACGTATAGTTTGAGTCTTCTCTCAAGCACAACAGGAATAAGAACTTGGAAATGAATTTCTGCATTATGTGCACTGCTGCAAAATTATCATGCTCCTTAGCAGCACCAGAACACAAGTAGCTGGTTTTCCAAAGTGACAATCATTATTACTTGCCATCAGCTGTGATGTGAGGAGTGGCTGAGCAGTTCTTTAGGAAGTCAGGTTGCTCAAACATCCTACTGGAAAAACCAGCAGTGTATAGCAGCTTAGTTGCCTTTGGTTTGCATGGGCATCTCTGGTAAAATGCTGGCAGACTGAGGACAGAGAGTGTTCGAATGATTTTGCTGTTTTATCATCATGTTAGTAAGACCTTCGGATCACACTTATTTCATGTTTTGCTAATTCTTATTCTTTTGAGGAAACATTGGCTTGAGCAACAGAATCTGGGTTCTTCCACACCTCTTAAAATACAGTGCATAGAGAAATTGCCAGTGAAGGAACGAGTGCTGTCAACTAGTTAGTACAAGCCATTGGAAAAATCCCTGTATTTGGTATAGGTAGAATAATTTCACACAAACATATTAAAGAATCCTATGGAAAATGTAGTCCAGTGACCTGGCATGGTTACAGCACAGTTTAGCAAGTATGTTAGAACAAATTACTCCTTTTAACCATAAGCCATTCTGTTTCACACTTTTAATGAAGGCCTGTGCCACACACTAGAATACTTCTCACCTCATTACTACTCATAAAAAGCAATGATCCATTCAAAGGCTCCTCATATCTCCCATATGAGATGTAAAAGAGCCTACTCTTTCTCAATTTGGCACAAAAGAGAAGAACAGCTTCTTTCTTCAGCCTTTGATGTTGATCATTAGGATGTTTACTAGATAAAAGAACTGAAAAATCTATCTGCACAACTTCACGTGCTGTTGTGTTCTGCCTCAGCAGCCTCCAGCTCCCTATTTATAAATGTAAATCTCTTGTTATTTAGGGTAAGAAAAACAGCTTCAAGATTTCTTGTGATTATTTTGCATCCTCTCTCTCCGTGTATATATATTTAAATACAAAATGTATGTCACAAAAAGTAAAAACAGGGAGAAGAGGGAGAAATAACCAGTGAACCTAAAGAATATAATAAGGCAGTAAAGTAGAAACTGCGGATTGAATACAAATTGAGACATACTGCCTGATAAGCAAGTTTAAAAAAATTATCAGGGCTGAATTGAAGCTAGCTATTGCACAAATGCACACATGCATACCACACATGCTCTGCATGTAATTGTGTGTTAATCTAACAATTCAAGGGCAAAGTTGCAAACAGCATTTTCTCGAGGAGGAATGATCTTATTTGTTACTAGTAAGCCCATATCTATTGCTTTATTTTAGCTTTTGCTCAAAATTATCCAACAAAGCACATAATTCTGGCAGCAATTTTACTGTTTCAGTACATCTTAGCAAACCATTTTAGAACAGATTCTACTTTGCCTACTCCAGCACCACAGTAGCAAATGATAAGCTCACAGGCATTGAAGTTAGTTTCATAAGGTGGCCTAAGTTCTTCTCTGCCAGCCTGCTGGGGTTTAATGCACCCCTGAAAATGGGTAGGCTAGAGAAGAGCTGGGTTATTCCAGAAGGACACTCAGGTGTGCTGTTCTGGTTCTGTCAGAACCAGAAATGATCCAACTCCAAATCTATCTTCACAATTGTTCATTTCAATCAAGAACACATCTCAAATACTGTGTTCAGTTCTGGGCCCCTCACCACAAGAAGGATGTTGAGGCTCTGGAGCAAGTCCAGAGAAGAGCAACAAAGCTGGTGAAGGGGCTGGAGAACAGGNTTTCACAGAAAGGGTATTGGGTACTGGCAGAGGCTGCCCAGGATGGTGGTTGTGTCACCATCCCTGGAGGTGTTTAAAAGACAAGTGGATGAGGTACTCAGGGACATGGTTTAGTGGTTGATAGGAATGGTTGGACTCGATGATCCAAGAGGTGTTTTCCAACTTAGTGATTCTATGATTTACTCTCCAGTTGAGTCAAAGGGGCTGAGTTTGCTTTAGTAGTTTTTAATTAGTAAGGCTTTCCTTATCCAAATTACATCTACTGAAACAATTTAGAACCACAAGCTTTAAAATTTCATTTAACGAATGTCAAAACCTGAAAATAATAAGAGCTTGGCAAGGTGAGACATTTCTTAGCCATATGGTGTTGCCATAGCCAGGTATGTTGTGCCTCTTACTGAGACACATAGAAGAAAAAGGCTTCATCTGCACCAGCCATGGAGATCCTAGAAACAGAGCTGTTGTTCTCATTGTGTGAGAGAAGTTTGTTTAGTGTAGTATCTTGCTCCAGCCAACAGTGTGATGCTTCAAAGAAACATGTAAGCTACGTCATAACCACCGAAAGTAATACCCTAAGTAATAACCTGCCTGAAGGAAAAATGTTCCTTCTAATCTCAGGCAGTTAGTTATAGCAGGAAGCCTGAATATTTTAAATCCGCCGTATCTTATCCTAGGTAAGTATAGATGTTTTATTACCTCTATAAATGCCCAATCGTATACAAGTTCTGGAAGGCCTATCTTCAAAGTGTTGTAGCAGCATTAAGTGATTATCCCTTAAAAGTGGAGGCAGGCAAGTATGCTGTTGCCATCTCTCCTTTTTCTTAAATATACAAAAAGTAAAATGTGGAGTGCCTCGATTCTGCGCCCAAAGCCAAAATCAATCACATATAAAAGCTGTAATTAAAATACTTAAGTTTGTGATTCATAACCCCCTATATATATAATAGGCAACAAAGTTTACTATGTATTTTGTTCATGTTTAACTAGGAAAAGCGAGAACAATATTTTATTATTTCCTACTTATTCACAACTCTAAAGAAATTTATTAAAAATATCATTTGGTAATGGCCATACTATGGTATTTTTACATCTTTCTCTAGAGGTATTCCAGACAGGCTGAATTAAATATATGATAACTCCTCACAATTTTGATACAAGCAGCATTAAAAGAAACCCAACAAATCATTATAATGTATGTTAAATAAGTACTGCCTTTGGTTGCATTCTGTTTGGTAACTGTCACAACAGGGACTATGGGATCTCAGAAATACTGTAAGCTACAATAATTAAAAAATTATGCTGCTTCTAGTTTAAAGTGATATTCTCCGGGCACTTATTCAGGAACATGAATTTTGTTTAAAATATTTTTAACACTCTTTATCTGCATTAAAAGACTAGCAATACACCAGGAAGATCAAGAAAAAACATACTTTTACTAGCAGGTAACCTCTGGAATAACTGCAACACTCTGTTTTATCTGGTAGCTTAAATCAGTCCACACATACCTGGTTAGAGATTTAGATATCTTGAAAAAAGAATCCTACTAGTAATAGTAAAACGAAGGAGAGAGACTGTATTGACAGTAGATGTGTTGACAGTGTTATTCAAACTTGCCAGTATATACTATTAGCATAAATTTGACTCTTGTTTATAAATAGCATTCAGATATAACTCACAACTCCTGTTAACTTAACCTGTTGATTGTAAAATATGTCCAAGAATATCAGAGAAAAGTTTGACCATAAATAGCTCTTGATATCAAATATAGTCACAGCATTTAGATCTGTGATTGAAAACCTAGATTTGTTTCATAATTTGGTGGTAAGAATGACAAAGAGACAAACAGCATAAGCTTTAACCTTTTCCAATCACAATTGTCATTCACTGATAAAAGAAAACAAGACCTCAAAGCTGATACAGCTGCTGGCCAATGCTCCTCTCTGGTTTTGCTATCTATCAGACAGCAATAAATTTTTAGATCAGAGTAAGCTGATGAAAAATGCTTAGGAAAAAAAACCTATCAAGAGTTCCTTTTGAACTTTATCATAGCTCAGTTGTATGGGATCCTGAGAACAAGAAATTTTCATACTTGTTTTAAAACCAATACATTTACCTCTCAGCCTATTTTTTTTACAACTGACTTGAATATTATTTTGTAACCAAAAAACCTGTCGTCTGTATTGGACTGTTTATAACATTGACAACACAATTTTGACTTTTTCTGCATGATTTGCCAAGATTAGCTTTTATTTACAGGGTTTTATATTCTAAGATGAGGTGAAAGTAAGAACAGCAAATACATCTTTTCCCTTGACATCTCCAATAATTTTACCTAGTCAAATGTTTGGATACATAGAGCTGCAGTTAATAACACATGATTAGTACACTCCCCTGTGGATTATGAACAGAAGGCATGTGTTTGGCTTACACACGGCCTGTGATCTACTCACAGTCACATATAAAGTTATTTGCTCTGTCTCTCCAGTGTCTTTAGTGCCCTCTTCTCATTAAAGAAGACAGATATCAACAGATAATAAAACAAGTCTGTTCTGCAAACTACAGATCTGACTTTTGAAACAAACTTACTGACCATAGTACTCAATGACAAATTTCAAAATTGTTCTTGCAACAGGTAAACATGTTTGAGTGTGACCCTCATTATACAATATGTCACACAGATAGGTTTTCTAGTATAAAACAAAAATATTAGCAGAAATATTTCTGTAATTTATTTTCAGAATAACGGATTGGAAGTTTTCTGTATGGCATAAACCAATAATTTGTCATATAACCATCAGCATGAAGTGGATTTTAAGAAAGGCTTAAGAGAAACTCCAGAATGCATAGAAACCCTCAAAGTAAATTCAGGGTTAAAAACTAACATGTCTGAATGATAACTATTCAATTCATCCCATCTTATCATGGTGTAAATGGTAGGGTTTTGTAGTGAATTTTGTTATTTTAAAGCATATTTGTCAAAATGTTCTTTTGCATCTGGTCCCTGTTCATCGTAAAGCTGCCCACTTTTACTTAGCACACAGCGAATGGAATAATGTAGCAATTTGAACAAATGCAGCTCTTCCTGTAATGCTCCTTTTAATGAGTTTCACCAAATTCTTGGGTTTACTCTGGTCTTACAAGCTTTCCAGCTTGGCACATAACTGAGAGGTTTTTGAGAAAAACTGGCGTGTTGCAGGAGGAGATGTGAGTGCCTCAGTAGATGGCACGCTTCTCTCTGACTCAGCGGGGAATCAGCACTCAGTGATGTTGCCCAGTAGCTCCAGGCATGAAAAAATAACCAGCATACCACACAAGCAAGGCTCTGGTGACTTTTCAGCAAAAATGTTGTTCCTGGGACTGGTGCAGAAGATGTGTCCCACCCATGATGTGCGAGCGCTGTGAGAAATCCTTACAAGGTACACAAAGAGTCAATGGAGATCAGTGGGACTGTTCACAGTGCAGGAAGTTAATCACAAGGATAAGCCCTTGCTAGAGGCCCCTTTGGGGCAGAACGTTATATAATTACAGCTATAAACCATGCTGCACTTAGCTTATTACAGCATATATGCTGCAACTAAGATTTAGGCCCTACTCAGTCATACCACTCTACTCATTTAAAGACTACTCAGTACTGCAGATTGAAGGAGATGGTAGTATATCAACCTGTTTGTTGCCTCTGAATTATTAAGAGAGATAGGGTTTACTAATGATCAAAATCTTCTACTGTTGAATGGATTACTGAAGATTTGAAATTAGAATCTCTCTAAGCAAAGATATTTTTAGAAATAAAATAAATGTGCTATTTGTTTGCATTTGTTTCTGCTGGTTTTATTATGTTTTACATATACCGGTCACAGTTTTTTTTATCTGAGACCTGATATAGCCAGTGCCTTCCTGACAGAGATATGTAAAATAATCAATAGTTTTTGATCATCTGGTTTTAGTAATAAATGCCATGACAGGTTATACGTAAGGTGAGCACATTTTCAAAATAAAAAAGGGGCACTTTTGTGGCTGTATTTTCTACAGTCATGAAATACTCAAGTGCTCTGTATTCTGGCTTCTTTCTTTGATCTGTTCTGCCTGGGTCAGAAATGCTTCACCTGGAGTAGATCAAAGAAAGTTTGAGCAATGCCTCTTCCTCCTGGACCTCTCTCCTTTACTTCCCTCTGCTCTATGGTACTGGAAATCACAAAAGAAGGGAAAGGAAGGGATGCTTCCACTGCAGGCTAAATCTCCTCCAGTCCCAAGTGCAGAATTTTGTCTTGATCACCAGGATCACCCACATTGCAAGGCTGTCACTCAAGAGATTATGATTGGCTCTGGACAGTGAGTGCCAAGGAGCACGCGTGCTCACTGTGCTAATGATTCTGTGTCATTAGCAATGCTGTGACAAACTTTAGCAAAGCATTTGAATTAGGTAGGACCGCTCATATGCACAAAATTAGCCACATGAAATGACTGCTGTGAAACAGAAATATAGAAATATATACCTAATGTCTGTGCAAAGATACAGCTGATAGGAATACAGGGTAAGAAGAAGGGTTGAGATGAGTTGTCATCATTTAAAAAAGCCTTCAAACAAGAAATAAATTATGTGAATACAAATGCAGAACTTGAAATTTTAAGCATTTGAAAGAGTTCAAGTATTAGAACACCTTAAAAACCCAGTAATGTATCTAGGAAATAGATCTTGATATCTCGTTATTTTAGGAAAATCAAGGGGAAAAAAATGTAAGACTAAAATATTTCTAGTATTTCCAATCAAATAATGAAACAGCTGAGTGAACACAGATTTTCCAGTGAAAATATTTCAGCAGAAATCAAATTAAATATATTTTGGAAAGGAGAGAGGAATGAAAAAATCTTCAAGCAAAAGAAATTGTCTTTAAATTATAAGTACATTTTCTAGAAGAAAATTGATTTGCTGAAAAAAAATCCTTTCTAGAAAATATGTTAAACAATATGCTAAAATATGACAAAAAACCAACAACACTGACATACTTCTATGTTGGCTGTGTTGACTGCCAAATAAAATAGACGTTTATTCAAATGAAAAAAATGCAATACCGTCAGGGTGCTTCTGATCTGTGAAAACTGTAGAAAATTTTGTAAAATTACTTTAAAATGGCTTTTCTCCAGTCACTTATCTGATAGCTTGACTGCTGGTGATAGATACCAGGTATGTCTTGCTGACATTTCCCTGGCTTCAAGGGAGTGTCCATGTGATATGGGAACATGGGGCAGATGTGATTGTTGCGCCAGCAGTGAAGTAGTTAACCATGTGAGAGAGGAATTGTCTGCTGGAATGGGAACTGTAAAGAGCTTTGCCCTGGCTTTAGAATGGAGAATACAACAAAATTAATATTGCTTTAGCTCAGCTAGTGGTGAAGACAGACTTTCTTTGTATTGACAATTGATGGCATTCCTGGGAATAATTTGCAAAGCATCTTCCAATAGTAATGTATGATGAATTTATAAGCAATGCTTCATACATATAAATCATATAAAGAACGGATGCAAAGTTACTTTTGCCTTCCTTGTACACTAAATTTCAAATTCCAGAGTATGTATACATTTTAGAAATCTTTCCAGTGTTATATATTGAAAACACTGGACCAAACTGTTTCTGCTTGGACTGATATAAATACCAGGAAGCTCCACTATAGCCAAGACTACAGTTTGGTACATCGTGCCTCAGGAGTCATTTTGTTTAAATGGATTTTGTGAGATTAAGCCTCATTAAGCTTGTAGCTTTGAAACAGCTGTTTGGAATGCCCAGACTGCAAGTATAGGAGTGAAACTGTATGCTCCATAGTGATATAAAGGCTATTCCTGAGTGTTTGCTTTTCAAAAACAATGTGGACATCTCTGGCCTGGGAGGCTTAGATTCACTTAAAAGTCAGCAGACAGGGCCGTTGGTATTTGAGCTACTATTGTTAATTTTTACAAAGCTAGTAATTCAGCCCCCACTCTTCCTGAACAGCTTTATTCTTGTTCCAATGTACCTTTATCAGCAAGGGATGGAGGCAGAGCAGTTTCCACATCTGTTCTGAAATATGTTTAAAAGCATTCTCTGCATTGAAGTCCATCTAAAAGTGACATGAGCTAAGTGAAATAGTTGAAAATACTGTGGACTGTACCTACATGAGGGAACTCAATCTCACTTCTACTGTAGAAATCCCTAGGACTTTTTTTCTTTAAGTCAAGAGTTGCTCCTTTTCTCTAGGCATCATTTCAGAGCATATTAACTGCAGTATTTCTTAGGATGAATATAATAAACAATTCTGTGACATCTATGGAAAATGCATCACTGACACGAAATTTCATTTCCGTGTGTGAAATAATATTTATACTAATGTATGAAAAGATTATTTTGACTCTTAGTAAAAACCTAGTAAGACAGAGATAGAGAGAGAAAGGATGTTCTATAAGGATCACTTTAAAACATTTACACAATAATAATTTTATTACATATCTCATTTTCACCTATTTCCTATCCTGAAATGCAAAGTTTACTGTTCCACTTGCTTCTTACAATTAAATAATTATTTCAGCTGCTCTAATGATATAATTTAAAGACTCCAGAAAGATTTGGTTACTAACAGTATTAATATTCTTTACCTAAATATTATGTAGAGGTAACAGATATCTGAACACTCTTTAATTGGATGTGCACACCTAATAATAGGGAATATTCCTTACCCAGGTGTATTTGATTCAAATTTACATACACATGACTGGAAGTTGTAAGATAACTTGTGATTTTGTTTTTAACTCAACACTGTAAAACTCCACAAATTTCTGTTGCAGAAATGCTCTTTATTGCACCAAGAAGCGAGTACATAAAGTACTTGAGCATTACAGAGAATAAGGGTGCAATCCAGAACACTTCCCTGCCAAGGAAGACCTCATCCTGGTTGATATTTATGCACCTTCTTGGTCTGTTTGATTTCACCAGTTTTGCAATTCTAGGTTTCCAGTGACCCAAGCTTGTCTGGAAATTATCAGACTGCTCTCCAGCCAAAAGAGGCAGGGGCTTGAACCTTGTCAGGCTTGGGATGGATGGCAATACAGCTCTGCCTCTTGGCAAGTACTCTAATTGCTCAACTGAAGCTGACAAGAGGGTTTGGGTACCTTCTTTGACCCTTGCTTAGGTTGGCTTAGTCTTCTAGACTTAAATGATAGGCAAGAAAAGACATTAAATAACATCTATCAGAAGCTGAAATGCAAGCCACTTCTTGGGCAATTCCCATTGTCTGGGTCCTGCACTTATTTAGCTGCATGCTCTGAGCAGCTATGGCCATATTGAAATTCTTTCATGAATTTTTAACAAGGAACCTTGTTCTCACATCTTTTGAGCAGTTCACATTTTATGAGGTCTGACACACACATAAAAAAAAGACTAATGCTACAGCTTGGGAACCAAGAGTGAGAGGAAAGAGACAAAGAGATGGTTATAGACATGTTCCAACATATCGCAGTGAGAAAAGCCTCAACTCAATCTCTTCATTCAGTATTTGTGGATGTGTGTTCAAATACAGACATTTCCTTATCCCAGCCAGAAAATGTCAGTGTGCACCAGCCCACAATACTTTCTCTGTAAATCCATTTTTAGCTAATAATATCACTGTGCTTCAGCACCCACCCCGTGCACCAGACCTGGCTCCCTGTGATTTTTACCTTCTGCCAAATATCAAGTCGGTGCTCAATAGAACCCATCTTTTGTTGCTAGATGATATGGAAGAAAAACAATGGAGATCCTCAACAGCCTTTCAGAAAATGATCTGTGTAATTGTTTTGGACATGGGCAGCATCATATGCAGCTGTATGTCAACTCAGAATGGCACTATTTTGAAATTTATCAAAACTGAAATTTAAATTTTTTTTAAAAAAAGAGTTATTGTCACATTCTCGGGGGTTTGTTTTTTTTTTTTTGATTCAGACCTTGTATATTCAGCACAGCAACATTGCTCCCTCAGAACTGTAATCATGAGCTCTCTCCTTGGTATATATCAGCTAAAGCTCCAAGGGACATTTGTGCCACTTTAAGGTCTCATGAGGTTCTGACAATACACTCATGAAGTCTGCACTTGTATTCTGAGAAGAAAACCTCAAAGATGATTTTTGCAGTTCCTCTTGGCTGGTGACTGACACCAAGCAATTAAAGACTTGCTGTGTTATTTTCACATGTTAAAGTAATTGGTATAGCTCAATGATACCACAACAATTCAGACACTTAGATCACAGTATTAAGAGTCTGAGAAGCTTTGGTTCATGCTGTTTCACTTTGGCCTTCAAGTTTTGTCTGCCGACTGACAGAGAGAGGCAAGAAGGGGCTTGCATTCTTTCCAGGCTAACTGCTCACAAGCATAGAGACTACCTTTGATTCCTGATGTGTGTCTACTGCTGCCATTGTGTATAATACAATAAACTGTTTACATTACAGCCTTTCGTTACAGGTTTTAAATCTTCTCAGGCTGCCAGTGTGAGGCGCAGGCTGCCAGCTGGCAGACAGAGAGGTGCTTGTGTTCCAACTGTTGGAGGTAATTAACAGCCCAAACTGTCAGAAGGTGACAGGCGGCACAAAGTTCCTGCCCTGGGGTCACAGCTGGATTCCGGCAACTTGCTCCTTGATTTACCAGTAAAACTAATAATGTAAGTAATATCAGTATTAAATTATCAAACAAGGGGACTGAGCCTAAGTTATATTTTCTATCCCTTAATTAACTGCAAAGAAAATTAGGGTTAATATTTTTAAGAAAATAAGCAAGATTAACCCCTTTTGGAAGAAAAAGGTCCCCCAGAACTAGTCCACTAAGAATTTGGTGAACATAAATATTAGGATGGTTGCAGATCATCTGTTTGGTTGACACCTTCCTGAAACTGCAGAAAATTAAACTTATCTAGTATTAGTAATCTGTGTAATGATCATTGGCCACAAACTTTTAATATAAGTGCTGAATTCAAAATGTTGCACTAGATTTATTTTTGCATCAAATAACTGGCTATTAATGGAAATATAGAAATTATTAATTTTGCTGAAATAATTACTTATTTCTTAAAAAATATTACTAATTCATCAGAGCATTGTAGCATGTGCTTAACTCCAACTTAAATCAAGAGAATCATAGAATCATAAAATCACTAAGTTGGAAAAGACCTTCAAGTTCATCAAGTCCAACCTTACCTGTCCACCACTAAATCATATCCCTAGGCACTTCATCTACCCGTCTTTTAAAGATCTCCAGCGACTGTGACTCAATCACCCCTCTGGGCAGCCTGTTCCAGTGCTTGATAACCCTTTCAGCTAAGAAGCTTTTCCTAATGTTCAATCTGAACCTCCTGTGGCACAGCTTGGGGCCATTCCCTCTCACGCTGCCACTGATGACTTGGGAGGAAAGACCAACACCGACCTCTCTCCACAAATCCTTTCAGGTAGCTGCAGATAGTGATAAGGTCTCCCCTCAGCCTCCTCACCTCTAGACTAAACAATCACAGTTCCTTCAGCAGCTCCTTATAAGACTTACTCTCCAGCCCCTTCACCAGCTTCGTTACTCTTTTCTGGACACACTCCAGCACCTTACAGTGTTTATCTTGTTGTGAGGAACCCCGAACCAAACACAGTATTCAAGGTGCTGCCTCACCAGGTGCAGAGTACAGGGTCAGAATCACTTCCCTGATTCCGCTTGCCACATTGTGTCTGATACAAGACAAGATGCCATTGACCTTCTTGGTCACCTGGGCACACTGCTGGCTCATGTTCAGTCGCTGTCAACCAACATCCCCAAGTACTTCTCTGCCAGGTAGCTTTCCAGCTACACTTGCCAAAGCTTGTAGCACTGGACAGGGTTGTTGTGTCCCAGGTGAAGGACTCTGCACTTGGCCTTGTTAGACTTCATCCCATTGGCCTCAGCCTATTGATCCAACATGTTCAGATCCCTTTGGAGAGCCTCCCTACCCTCAAGCAGATCAACACTTCCTCCCAGCTTAATGTCGTCTGAAAACTTACTAAAGGTACATTCAGTCCCCTCATCCAGGCCATTAATAAAGATATTGAACAGTATTGGACCCAGCACCAAGCCTGGATGACACCACTTCTGACTGTCTTCCAATTCCTTTCACCATCAGTCTTTGGGCCAAACCATCCAGCCGGTTTTTTATTCAGCAGAGGGTGCGCCTGTCCAGGCCAGTGGAAGACAGTTGTTCAAGTAGAATACTGTGAGAAATTGTGTCAAAGCCTTTACTGAAGTCCAAATACACTACATCCAGAGACTTTCCCTCATCCATTAAGTGTGTCACCTTGCCATAGAAGGTGATCAAGTTAGTTTGGCAGCACCTACCTTCCACAAAACCATGCTGACTGGGCCTGATCACCTGGTTGTCTTGCATGTGCTGTGTGATAGCACTCAGACAGCCTGTTCCATGACCTTCTCTGGCACTGAAGTCAGACTGATAGGCCTGTAGTTTCCCAGATCCTCCCTCCTGTCCTTCTTGCAAATGGATGTAACATCTGCCAGCCTTCAGTCCAATGGAACTTCCCCAGTCAGCCAGGACTGCTGGTAGATGAAGGAAAAGGGTTTGGCAAGCATTTCCGCCAACTCCCTTAATACCCTTGCGTGGATCCAATCTGGCTTCATAGGTTTGTGAATGTCTAATTGGCTGAGCAGATCTTTAACCATTTCCTCATGGGTCATGGGAGCTTTGTTCTGCTCTCCCTCCCTGTCTTCTGGCTCATGAGGTCAAGTACCCAGAGAATATCTTGCCTTACTATTAAAGACTGAGGCAAAGAAGACATTAAGTACCTCAGCCTTATCCTCGTCATTTTTCACTAATGTCTCCCCTGCATCCAGTAGAGGATAGAGATTCTTTTTGGCCCTCCCTTTGTTGTTGATATATTTGTAGAAAGATTTTTTATTGTCTTTCACAGAACTGGCCAATGTAAGTTCTAGATGGGCTTTAGGCCTTCAGATTTTCTCTCCACATGATCTCACCTCATCCCTCTAGTCCTCCCTACATGTCTGCCACTTCTTCCAAAGCTCATGCATTTTACTCGTTTTTTCTGAGATCCACCCAGATCTCTCTGCAATCAAGCTGGTTTTCTCCCCCATTGGCTAATTTTCTGGCATACAGGCCCAGTCTGCTCTTGCACCACCAGGATTTTCTTCTCAAAGAGCATCCAGATTTCTTGGACTCCTTTGCCCTTAAGAACTCTCTTCCAGGGAACTTTATTGACCAACCTTCTAAACAGTCCAAAGTCTGCCCTCCAGAATTCCAAGATGGCAGTTCTGCCCTTCCTTACTTCTCCTAGAACTGAGAATTCTACCATCTCGTATTCACTATGCCCCAGGCTTCCTCCAGCTGTCACATCTCCCACAAGATTTTCTCTGTTCACAAACAGCAGGTCCAGCAGCACACCTTTTCTACTTGTCTCACTCACCAGTTGTGTGAGGAAACTGTCTTCCACACACTCCAGGAACCTTCTAGACTACTTCCTCTCTGCTCTATTATATGCTTCCAGGGACATCTGGCAAGTTGAAGTCCCCAAAATGACAAGGGTTACTGATCATGAGACTTCTCTCAGTCACTTGTAGAGTAACTCTTCAGCCTCTTCATCCTGGCTAGGTGGTCTATAGCAGACTGCCACCACAATATCTGCTTTGTTCGGTGCTCTGCTGATTTTTACCCCAAAATGCTCAACCTTATCATTACCATCATTAAGCTTTAGGGTATCAAAACGCTCTCTGACATACAGGGCTATCTCACTGCCTGTCATTCCTCACCTATACCACCTGAAGGGTTTAGAGCCAGCACCTATACGCGAGTCACCCCACCATGTTTCTGTGATGACAATTACATCATAATCTTCTTGCCTTACAATTACTTCTAGTTCCTCTTGTGTATTGCCCATGTTGCATGCGTTAGTGTAGATGCACTTCAGTTGGGGTGGTTATCCCACTACATATCTAAGGGGAATAGTGTCAGTTCCTAAGAGACTACTCACTGAATTTTCTAACCCCTCAGTAATCTTTACATCTATGCTGCCATTTGAAGTGCTGTCTCCCACTTCCTCTGAGGTGGCAGACCAAAGGTGTTCACCAGCACACCATTCCCAGACTGGGGTGCCATTCCCCGGCTTGTTTCTGTCAAACATAGTTTTGACTCCCTCTACCTTCACATCTAGTTTAAAGCTCTATTAACAAGTCTTGCTAGTTTCTTGGTAATTATCCTCCTACCCCTTGGGGACAAGTATACCCCATCCTTGGACAGAAGGCCTGGTGCTGTGTAGGCCAACCGATGATCAAAGAACCCAAAGAACTCAAGCTTCTCATACCAGGTATGAGTCAGGTATGAGCCAGGTATTTATTTCTTGGCTCTTCCTATTCCTCCCCTTGTTATTCTCCATAGTTGAAATGACAGATGGTAACACTACCAGTGACGTGATCCCTTCACCATATGTCCCAAGGACCTGAAGTTCCTTTTAACTACCCTCAGATTTCTTGTATGGATTTCATTACTACCCAATTGGAAAATCAGTAGAGGATAATAATCCATGGGCCTGACCAGGGTTGGAAGTTTTCTTTCCACATATTTTACTGAGTACTCAGGTAGGCAGCAGACTTTCCTATGTAATAGGTCACATCTGCAGATCAGCCATGAGTTCCCTTCAGAGGTGAATCCCCTATGACAGTAACTCATCTTTTCTTCTTGAAAGAGGTCATTTTGATAGATGGATGAGGGTGTCTTGACCTAGGGAGCATTTCTTGGCTGTGAGACCCATCATCCTCACAGAGATTTGGTTCCTCTTGCAGGGTTTCATATTTGTTGTGCCAGGGAACCTCAGAGGCTGAGGTTGACACAGAGGAGACACACCTGCCATGCTGGGCAAAAATACAGTGGAGTCAGCAAGTCATAAGAACTCATTTTTTAAAAACAGAAGCCACAATATTAATTCTCAGCACTTTTAGCGCTTGGCAGTAAAAATGCTACATATTTGGTCAGCTGAGTATTAGGACAAAATTGGCATTAGCTTTTGTGGATCTTTGTCCTTTAAAGTTATAATATCTGATGATAATGACACTCTTAATGTGGTTAATGCTGCTTATGATTTGAGATATTCTTGAGTTTAGTTTCATAATGTTAAATAAATGCTTTTGTAGCTTTGAGGTTCTTCAAGATGGACCAAAGAACTTCCTATTTGAGCTGGATGTGGAAAACAACATGTTTGCTGCTCACTCGGAGCTCCTCCACTATTTCCCAGTGCTCTGCTCCATGCACATATGTAGAAGAAATCCTGACTCTTTCAGACCCACATGAACCTTAAGCAGAAGTGATTACATAGATTTACAGTTTTCATTCTACATAACTGCTGACATTTTTTAAAAAGTGACAGATATCACAGGAATGTCACACAGAAGTTATAATTTGATATCATGCATTCCTATATTTCCCTTTTTAATGAGCTCTTACTCAGTGTGACAGGATTTTCAGTTTAGCAACATGAACTATCCATGAAGCCAATAAATAGAAGTATGAGGCTGATAAAATCTCAAATATCACACATTCTTACTGAATTACTTCATTCAAACTACAAATATCTGAAAAACTGAAAACAGAGGAGAATTAAAGTTTGGTTATAAAAACTGCCTCAAATAGATCATTAATACCTAATCTGTGAAGTTTTCCACCATCTTCCTTCCATCCATAGATTACCCTTGTAAAAGTTAAAACTTTACTTTCTAAAACCCCTTGTCCAAATTTTTTTTGTTTTTCAAAAATACTTAGTGTGACATATTCTTTGGCTTAAGTATTATTCCTTCCATCTTTCCTGAAAATAATGTTAGCAATTCAGAATTCTGCTAGTTTTCACATTTATGCTCTTCCTCTTCCATTAACCCTTTTCCTTCCATTCTGATGCACCCTTTGGTAAAGCAATGTCACACAACTCTATAGGCAGCAGATGTCCCATGATGTAAATTAAGCCCATAGAATATTAGCTTCTTCATATTACTAGCATCCTGAATCTGCTGCTGTCATATGATGCAGTAATGACTCCTCCTTTCCAGCACTGCACTGTGCCTAGGACAGTTGGCTCCAGAATTTGCCCAGTCATTCTGAGCAGGTGGCTTTTCACCTAGTAGATAAATTTTATAAGCAATTAATTAACGTGGTCATTGATATAGATGAAAAGCCAGCAATTCTCTTAACCATGCTAGATATGCCAAGATGAGTAAAATGTTTAACACTCTTTGGATTCATGTTTCACTAAAAGTCGTTATTTGAGACTACATGGGTTCCATGACAAACACTGGTAACAACAGGGTAAGACCTCAGGCTGCCATGAGTTTCATAAGTTGTGCCTGAACAATATCTAGTAGATGTTTAAGAAAATGGTGAAGAAGTGCTAGGATCATTAGAAATTTTAGAATATGTAGAGATCAAGATTCTGGGGCACCAGAAAAGACAAATGTGTTGCTTACTCCCAAAAGGAGGAAAAAGGACAGCCAAGGAACCATAGAAGAACTAGTCTGACTGCAGAGCATTGAAAAATAAGCAAGGTAGTTTCTAGGCACTTTAAAGAGTAACTAATTATAAGTAATAGCCAAAAATTAATGTATCTAGAACAGTGATTTGAAGCAATCTAGCTCCTTTCTGTAATGGAAAACTAGCCTCAGAAGTTGGGACAGGGTAGTAGATATACCATATCTTCACTTCCTTAAAACAGTAGTTACTGTTTGCGTACATATTAACCTCATTCAAAGAAATAAACAAACAAACAGGAAAATAATTTTTCTACCTGACACTACCGTAATAAGATTGCAGAAGAGATAGGAAAACAGTATGTTGGAAGTCTGCATCATCTATTTTTCTACTGAGATCTGTCTTTAGTCTGGTACTGTGCAGCCATTTCATTAATGCCTTGACTGGTACAACAGGCAGAAGGTTTATTAAACACTTACATGATACCAAGCCTAGAGGAGCATAAGCATTTTAGAATGCAATGTTAGAATTCAAAATAAGCAAGACAAATAGGAGTAAGAATGCTATAATAAAAAGAAATCAACTCAATCAAGAGAAATAAAACATTTAAGTAGGGACAATCAGCTTCACGAATACTACATGAGGAATGACATGCCTATATAGTAGTCCTACAGGAAAGGATTTGGATGTTGTAGGGTATCACATAAGTCAAAAGTGTCTTATAGTTTCAATAAAGCAATTATCATAATGGGAAGTAAAATTTCAGTTTTGCACTTACTCTATCAATATTCAACAAGGTCCAGCATAGAATAAAAAACTTATCAGAGGTCAATAAAATGTAAATTTAAAGGAATAACAGCTACAATTGGTTATTTTTTAGAAGACTAAGAGACATGACATAGCTATGTGAAAGACTGTTGCAAATCAAAAATCCATTGAACTCCTCTCTGTATCTACTATAGGAAGAAAAATAAGTAATGTATTTAATTTGCAGTAAGGGTAGTTAGGTTGGAATTTTCTTTCTATTATCTCTCCATAAGGGTACTGGCATAGACAGTGGAACAGATTACAAGAGGAGACTTTGGGACCCTCATTTCTGGAGTTTTAAAAGAACAGACTCGGCCAGCTTCAGTCAGAAATGTATTAGTTCTATTTTATTTTTAGGAATGCTTTGGAGGTCAGACTAGACGACCTCTAAGGGGGTCTCCTAGCTTCACTTTTTATGAAAGCGTGTCTGTTACCTGAAGGGTTAAACACATCTAGAATTTATATTTCTTGTGAGACGCAAAATTTACTGTGCAGATTTCAAATTAAAAAAAAAGCAGTCATTCGAATTCCTACTGGAATTGCAAGAACTGTGTAAGAGTAAATTATACACGGTCCTGGAATACTAAAATGAGTTGCTCATCCAAAGACCTTGAACTCTGTACAAAGGGGAAAAGACAGCCAGAACAAATTTATAGGGCCAAGTCAAAATACCATCACAGTCAGGAGCAAAACTTTTATTGATTTCAAAAGGACTAAGATTTGGACAGTCTTTTTTATTAAGGTCTGGCATTACATAATGCAAAATATGCCACATGTCCATTGTTATTAAATTGATAGACACAAATACAAATAGTTCACATTAATATCTCATTGTCAGATTGTCATTTGGTGGATTTCACTGTGGCAAGTTTAACAAAACAAAGTGCTACTAGTCAAATAAATCTCTTTGCAAGAAACATCTATGAACAGGTCCAAAATGTGAATTCCCCATCGCCTTTATTTTTTTACAAAGTTCTGTTAATGAGGAAATAGTACCAAAAACCTATTAGTAATAGTTATTTCCTAATTGCAGTGGGAAGCATCCTGCATGTTTAAATAAATATTGTTAACTCTGACCTCTTGGTTTGCCAGGACTGATAAGGCAATTGTTTGACCTATATGAAGCACATACAGTATGCATGGACTGAAAGCAGCAGGAAAACAGGAAACAATAAATCAGAAATTAGAGCACTGATTGTTGTAGCTAATTACATCAGACTTCTGCTTCATTTCTCACTCTGTCATTCTAACCTAATTTTCTTGCCAACAGACTTTGCAAATTGCTGGTGTCACGTACATACAGCAAATAATAATCTTTAGTTGCTATGATTGACAAATGAATGAGAAGGAGAACATAGTTTATCATGGAAGAACGAACTGTGACACACACCAGATACCTGCTCAGATGCTCTTTTAATTCACTTACCTAGATATGCTGTATGATACATTTTGCCAGGACCACATGTTTTGGCATCACAACAGCATAATTGAATTTGTGGCATGGTTTGATAATGCTAGACAAAGAAGGAAAAAATTAGGCTATAAAAGGAGAAACATGGTATAGATTTATTTCTACAGCAAGAGAGATAAAGTGCTAACTAGAAAATTTAAATCAATTCTAAACTTAATATGCTTAGAATTAGGCATATAAATCAGCATGTTGTTTAATCTTGATGTTATTGTCCTCTTACTACACATTAGATAACTTGATGACCTTATTATTGTCTTTTTTTAGATTACTCCACTTCCAAAAAATATTCTTTTTTTGTCCTGTTTTATCACTGCGTTTTCAGCTGGCATAAATAAGCCCATTTTCCTTAAGTTAGTGAAGCTGTATCAGACATTTTATTATAGCTGGGAATATTTGGTAGAACATAAACAATTACATTTGAAATGTCTGAATTTGGCCCTTTTGATCCATGTTAAATTCATTTGCACACTGGTTAATATACTGTCTTTCTGCTGCTTTTGTTTAGATCACAGGTTGCTGGCATTGTTTTGAGAGGTCTGGCCACACTATGACACTTATATATAGCTGACAATGGGGAGAGATGCAGTTTTCACTTTCCTTAGTGTCTATTAAACTCCTGTCCGAATGAATACAGGGCTAGCAGAGCCAAACTGACACACTGGAGAAATACCAGAAAGACTAGTGTTGTATCATCATTGCCTTTAACTATCTGCCTTGTGTATTATGTATTCTGAAACTGCTGATATTATTTAGCAAAGAAACATCTGGGGGAAAATAAAAGATCCAGCTCAATGTAACCTTTTATTCATGTGGTATACCTATATATCACATACCTCTAGCGTTATTTAGAGTATTACAAATTCTTTTCTTTGCAACTGTAGTCACATCTGCCTCATCATTTTCCTTTGGGATTTTCATTTGTAACTTTATGAGAGTCAGCCCCTGGAAATCCATCAAAAGACCAACAGGCTAATATTTCTAGCTATTCATTTCCAGAGGTATTCCATTATCTTCCAAGAGGGTCACCACATCACCTCAATTGACTGCCACGGTATAAGTAGTTCATCTACAGTGCTTATTAGTTGTACAACTTTCTGAGTGTTCTCTATTTCCTTACCTGAGAATCATATAGTTTTCCTTCCTCTTAAATTTCACGTACTACAGGAATTATGGCAGGGTCCTATAGTGCTCTCTTTAGAAGTCAGTTTCTGGAAAAACATATATTTATTAATCATTATGTAACATATCATGTATTTCTATTTGCAATTACAGGTTTGAATGTTTAAGTTGGGGGTTGAGTTATGTTAAATTATAGGAATTTATAGTCCTCAAATCTTTATTCTTCCAAAGCATAACACTTTTTTCTATCCTCTTGTGCCTATCCTCCCACTTAATAGTTTGTTCAGATTACTCTTTTGTTGGAATTGTTTCCTTTTCTCTGTCTCTCTACCTCATTTTTACTTTTTTCTTTTTTTTAATTGATAGGTTGATGGTCAGCTCATTTAAAACTGAAAACAAAACCCGAATCTTTTGTCTGATATACTGACAAACAAATATGTATGTAAATGTCAGACTAAAGATAATATTTAGTAGGAATTAAAATTTACTGACTAGACTTTTACTTTAGCTATAATGATATGGTAACAGTCTTCCTAGAACAACAAGATTGTTACCTTATCACTACAGATAAAGTGGTAACACTACACCACAGCAGAGCTTGCTATTGGTGAGGTGGCCCATATTAAAATCCTTTACGTAGTTGGGAGACCCAACTGAGAACACCGAGGTACTCACTGATCTTTCAGTAATGTAAGTGAGGAAGCTGCTCCAGTCAGCAGTTCAATAACCTTAGGAGATACTAAAAGTGTAGAAGAAGCCCTGTAAAAATTCCAGTTACTTTCTGATTTCCTTCATGTTATCTGGTCAAATTCCTGGCCTTACTTTGGAGGCAGTCAGTTCATCCATCTCCATATAGAAGACAAGCACAGTCTTGTTTGTAGCATTGCTATCAAAGACTAATGCATGGATAAAGCAAACAAACAAACCCTAATCCAAAGCTATTTTAACTGCAGCATTAGAGCTAGAAAACTTGCCGATTACCTTTCTTTATGCATGACACCTAATGGGACCATTGATGTATTTGAAGCATATTCTTAAAACTATGTGATTCAGTCAAGCTTTTATTTTATAACTTAGTAGGTCCATATCACCTCTCTATTGGTTCTCCTCTGTCCTATTTGAAGAAGCTGTAAGTGCAGCACAATCCTGCTTCAACATCAAAGTATGATACTGAGTGACCAAACTTTGAGAAAATAGAGAACCTTATAATAAAGTGGTTTTGTGTAGCATAGTCTAAAATATAAGTAGGAGAAAAGTTTTTAAAATGACTACATAGAAGTACAGACATCGCACATGTATCATTATCACTTTATTAGCTTTCCTCATATTAAGAATAGATTGCTTCTGAAAACTCTTACAGTAACATCCAACTTGATTTTTGTAACTCAAAAATTAATGAAAAAAGAGGATTTCATACCTTTACTGTACTTTCCTTTTGCTGTATGTTAATTCCCACCTGTTTGCCACTTACTATAGATTTTGACCTTTAACATTAACACACAAAAATCTGAAATCAGCCCCTCTGCATCCAACTCTGTACAGAAGTCTTGTAACTAGACCACCCCTTCCCAGGTAAGAAAGGCGATTAAACCCTGTGAATTTTCACAGTGGTTAAGCCTAGATTAATTTGACCCAGGTGTTTGTCTAATACTGTTCATGGGAACATTCACAGTGTCCCCAAGCTGTTTCTCCTGTGGTGGTCCAGCCTTAGTACTCTCTGGACTCTAATCTAAAACATGTCAGAATACCAGCTGGCATGGGACTTTGTAGGCAGATTTTTGTTATGCTCTTTGTGTCACTTTGAAGCATTCTTCTGATTTGCACATAGAAGTAGGAGGATACACGTAGAAGTAGGAGGATAACATGAAGAAGCATATACTAGTTTCTTATACAATTTTACATAACAAGTCCTTGATTATATAATACACAAGCAAAGGAAAGTGTTATTATGAGCAGTGCAAAACTCTAGAGGCCAATCTGCACTTGTTTGTTTCTATGCAAACCTTGCTGAAATCAGTCAGTTTGAGCAAATGTGAGAGGTCTGAACTTGTCCCATTAGACTTTATTTACATCTTGCACATGTAAGTTAATTTATACTTTATTCTAATAACAAACAAGTAGATGAGCAGTAACTAATTGGATATGAATTCTCACATCTATAGATGTGAGAAACTTGAGTTATTGTACTATACCATCATGTATGGTATTTTATTAAAAAAACAACTCCAATATTTTGGCACCTAGACTGACATACTGAAAACCACAACCTTTACAGTTAATTAATGGATCAAATTGTGAACCATCTTACATACCACAAACCTGTGCCACTGAAGAACATTTATAAAATTAATCATGGCTAAAATATAATATGACTAGAAGTTGCTCTCACATGCCTAGCCTGTTGGAGAAACAATAATATATTGGCAAGATCAAGATATGTAGCAGTGTGGGTAGCAAAATTTTTCAAAAGGGCAAGATGAATCTTTAAAGTCTGATTATCCTCTCACAGCACTACAGATTGGCAGCTAATAGAATCAGACTGGTATTAGACATGTGTAACTGAATTGTGCCCTGTATAATCGGAAAGTTGGCATATCACAGACCAATTTTGTTCGTACAAATAACTCAGTGAAAATCCAGGGATACATCTGGAAACTCACATTGTAAGTGAGATGAGAATCAGACCGTGCCTGGAAATTGTAATTAGACATAAATTGAAAGAAAATAACCAATATTTTAAAGTGTCTAAAGCTGAGCTTACTACATCCATCAGACGTGTAGCTAAAAGGCTGCTTATATCCATTTGCAGCACAATGTATAATGCTGCAGTTGTAAATATGACTGCTCATGCAAATGTAATACATACTATCAAGACTCACATTTTGAGGTATATTTGATGCCATACTAACATGAATATAAACGGTACAGAACAGAATTATTCAGAACTGTGAACAGAACTATCTCATTTATCTTAAACTCAAACTGACACTGTCAGAATGATAAAACTTAACCACTAATTTTAAGCACAAAGCTAGTAATTAAGCCACAGGTAACATGTAACTTGGATCAATTAATGATGAAAGCTGTCAATTGCCTATGAATTTTTAAATCTTTATCCATCAAATTTAAATACATACAACTATTTAAAATAATGAAAAGAGTCAAGCAGTCCAAATGGATTTCTGGTACTTTACCAGTCGGTCTCTGATTTCACAGATGTGTTTAGTCCTATCTTTAAGTAGTTCCAAGGAACCATTTTTTTCTGGAAATATGTCAGGAAATTAATGAGTTTATTTACTCTTGAGTTTCTTGCATTTCCATGTAATGTGAAGGAAAAAGCAATTTTTTCTACGTAGTCTGAATTGCTAGTTCCCGGAAAGATTTGTATTCCAAACTTTTAGCATGCCTTAAGTGAGGTGCCTCATCCTGCCTTCAAGATAAGATTCCAGGCATTGCTCAGATACTTGGGTATAATTTATTGTAGCCACACAAAAGTCAGATCGAAATCCTTTTGGTCCATGATGCTACAAACCAACAGTTCAAAGTTCAAAGAGGGAGGCCGACAGATGCAATTAAGTTATCACTGTTGGGATAACTGTAACCCTTGTGCTTTTAGCGCTTCTGAAGATTCAGAAATGTTAAAAAAATTAAAAAGCATATTCTGCTCAACATTACCTATATTTTCATTGCATAAATCACAGCATTTGGAGTAAAATACATCTCGTGAATGATTTCCTGCAACTAAAGAAAAAAATCCAAAATCTTGTTTCCTGATGACTACAAACTTCTCTTGACAAACCTCCAGTACCAAATGTGGTTTCCATTTACTGTTTTGGGATTTATTTGTCTATGCCAAAGTTCAGGTGTGCCAGCTCTTTGTAATAAGCCATTTGGATGAAAGCTTGGCTAGCTCAAAGGATTCTGATGTATTTTATTGCTGCCTTTCAAGATTATTGTTCAGAAATACCAAGTCTAATTTTGAAATCAATTAGCCATGCAGTCTGATGAGGTGTTGGTCCAGCTCAGGTTCACACCCGCTGTCCGCAGATTATTGTTAAGTTGACTCAGGTCCTTAGTACTGCTCTGCATTGCAGGCATCTGGTGTACACATGTTTGATGTCCTCACAAAATGAGGCTGATGGCTTAAATGGCAAGCCTCTAATGAAGAAAGCCTATCAAGTTTGCTGCTGTTCGCCAGCAAAACATGACTTTTACAGGACTGTGTAAAAATCTTTTTTCCTCTTGTTTAACTCTTCCATGTCAAGAGAATATAAATCTTCCCTAGAGAGGAGATCCAATAAAGGTGATGAGAATGGGACCTGAGGGTCCACCATCAGCATGCAGAAGTAAAAACCCTCTGGACTCCTGCACCTCCCCAGTACCTGCATCACCTGCACAGTCATGTGCTCAAAAGTACTGCCTCCAGAGGGAAGGGCATCTGCCTGCACCAGCCAATGAGCTCCCCAGAGGACAACAACATGGCAGAGCCAAAAAAACACACCCAAATTTCTCCAGGGAGAGAGAAGTGAATGAAACCAATTAAAATTACTTACATTGGTCTTGCCATGACAAAATGTCTTGTGTTAATCCAAACAAAGAATGAGTGTATAAGGGGGTTTACCAGTGCATCTTTGCAGTGTAAGATTTTTTTTTCTGCAGTTTTTGCAGTTTTGTGTATGAAGACTATATCCTCAGAGACAAGTAAAAACTAAAGAAAAACCAAACACCCCCTCTGGCTGGGTCATTTAACATGTACAAGGTAATAAAGTTCTCATTCTCTTACCTTAATATTCTTTTGAAAATCAAGTTTGCCTTCTTTTAACCAAAAAATATTACATCAAATTCACCAAGATCAGCAACTGAATATCTATGATGTCAGACATATCAGAGGAAGAAGGATAACAGGGATGTGTGATGCATTATTTGTACCCGTTATCATACTAATTTATCTCATATGGTGCTAATCTATTGGTCTGACCATCTCAAAAGAATTTACAAGTATTGTGTTGTGGCTTCAGAGTTGGTACCAGTTATTAAAATCAGCCTTCCATTCAATCCATATGCAACATTCTGGAGAATGTTTAGTATGCACAGCCTGAATTTGATCCAATTTTCTCTTTTTTGAAAGCCAAAAACATTTTGATTTCTGCTTATATTAACTGTCATGATCATGTGGTCATCTAGAACCATTGTCCTCTATGCTAAACAGCAAAAAAAAATGGTGAATGTAAACAATTAAACTAACTCAGAACAGTCAGATGTGAAAATATAGTTCTTATCTGGTCAAGGAGGTGAACATAGCAGCTGAATCCTCTCTCTTTCTCTGTCTCTCTCACATTCTATGTATGAAGTCTGTCACAAAAAAAAATTGTGCCTGTAACTCTTTCTATTTAGCAAATTAAGAAAATTAACTATGATCACCTTCAAAACAGTTCCCTTCTGAGTTGACACGCAGCTACATATGATGTTACCAATGCACAAAATGATTCCACAGATCCTTCTATAAAAGGCTGTTGAGGATCTCCACTGGGGTTTTGGGTTTTTTACATAACTTCTAGCAACAGAAGATGGGTGCCATTGAGCACTGACTTAATCTTTGGGAAAAGGCAGAAATCACAGGGAGCCAGGTCTGGTGAATAGGGTGGGTGCTGAAGCACAATGATGTTTTAGCTAAAAACTGCTTCACAGTTTTGTGGTCTGGCGCAAACTGACATTTTTCTGATCAAGGGTAAGAAAAAAATATTTGAACATGCATCCACACATACTGAGTGAAGTGATCAAGTTGAGCCTTGTTTCTCTGTCAAAGGCTAGAACATGTTCTATTACCACCTCTTTGTCTATCCTTTCCCACTCTGTTTCCGAGCTATAGGGTTAGTGTCATTTTTTTTGTGTCAGACCCATGTGCATACGTACACATATAACAAAAAGTATCTGAGACCTCTACCTGACTGGTATTGTGACCTGGAGATCCAGAAGCAACTCAGCCTTTTCATTAGAAGTCAGAGTCACTATTACAGAGTTGATGGTTTTTTCCTCTTCTGAGGTATTTTTTCTGGTTTAGACACATCATCAGCCTCATACAGTTTTGCAAAAATGTAGCTTGTCTTCAGGATCAAGTTAAGCTGTACTAATTTACAGCTCCTAAAAATAACCATGTTTTTAGTATCATCACAAGATGTGCTTTCATCCTATGATCTATTGTAACTGTATAAATACCACACTCCTAGCATGGAAGGAAATACTATCCAAGGCAATGTATTTTTACATTAGTTCTCTTTTAGTAATTCTTTTACTTATATATCTCTATCAAATATTATGCTGATGGTTTCAAATAATAGAGTAGTAAACGGTTAACTGGGACATTGTGTGTACCCCATTTGCCATTTATTTAGTAGGATACTCCTTTATTCTTGTAAAAAGAGAGCGCAGAATGTGTTCAAACAAAGGTTTCAGGATTTGAAAAGAGTAAGACTCAGTCATCTAGTTCAAGCCCCATGCTCAACAGTCAAGCTAAAAGAAAAATTACTGTCTATAGAATATAGACATGGTCATAGAGAATATCAATATTTAATGCACAGAAATTAAGTTCTTTCCTTCTGCAATGTCCTCATACTGAAAATACCAAAAGGACTATATGAGACAAGGAGGAAATGGGGAATAGAAAGGAAGCCCCAGCTGAGTAAATGAGACATAGTCTGGAGAGCAGTTTAGGGGATGAGGCAAAAATTAGTCACAACTGATCAGAATTTTCCCTTTCCTTTTAACAATTAAGCGTGTCAAAAGAGTCATGAACCCTGACAGTATTAAGAGCTGTTCAAAGTCAGCATGATGGTCTGTGTAGCCCAGTATCCCACTCTCAACAGTAGTCATGTACAGATATAATAACAAGTCTCTCAACTTTTAACAGTCACTGAGGAGTTTCCTGCGTCTTTAAAAGCCACTGTTGGATCTATTTTCCAATGAATGGTTCAGTATTTTTTGAATCCACATACCTGAGTACTTTTCTGTAGCATTCAGCAGCTAACAACTCCATAACATAGTATTCTGTGACAACCATTTAGTTACATGGAGAAGAAAAAAGGCCTTCTGTGTCACTGTTTTCATGGACTGAATATTTGTGTGAAGAAAAAATAAACATTGCATGGTCACCTTTTCTAAATATTTCTTGATTTTGTGATACCTCCTTTATACAGTTGATTGTCCTTTTGCTCACTCATACTGTTGCATTCTATGTCTAATGATCTCTTCTCAGCCTTTATTCTTTTTTTGGTTCTGTTTTATAATTGTGGCGATGGGATGAACAGACTCTGTACACCAGATTCCTTTTTTAACATGGTTCTCAATGTTCTGGAAACCAGAGCCTGCAGATCAAAAGTCTGGGAAATCTTGTCTCCAGACCAGCCAGATCTGGCATTGCTCTGCATACTGTAAACAAATAGCTTTTCTTTAGCACCTGGAAGGTATATTAAGGGAAGTTATATTATTTAAAATCCCATAAAATTATATGTGACTAAGAGAAAAATAAAGTTCTTCCAAAATTCCATTTCTTTTAAATGATTAATAAATTTCATTTTTGCTGGGACCAAAAAAGAAAGGTGTGTAAATGGAAGCAGTTAGATTGCTCCTGTGTCAACACTGAGATAGTTTAGTGCGTTTAACCAGTTTCTGTTAGGTCTATCAAATACTGGGCTTTTTAATTAAGTTTATTAAGACACTCTAGTACTTCATGAGGTATGTATTCTATTCAATAGTGTTGTTTAGTTTATGCTTCATTTAAAGCCATTTACTTTTCTGTTAGCCAGGCATGAGGTTCAGATGATATGTAATGTTAACATAACTGATAGACCTACTGATTATCTTGTGATAATATTAATGCCAGTAGTAAAGGCCAAATTGCTCTGGTCAAAGCTGTTTGACATAAAAAATATTATCTGATCATCTAAGGCCTGAGAGTAAATGTCAGTAAAATTACATAAACGTCATTACAATATTTCCTTAGGAGCCTTTTTATACAGTTTGACATCTGAAAACTATACTTAATCTCAAATACATGCCAGAGAGATCACCACCTGACTAACTCTGTCACGAGTTATTGTTTGTCTCATTAACATTCGAAGCTCAGACTCCATGAGCTTTATAATATTTAATACACTGTGCATATACTGATGTATAATAATTTTGGGGTAAGTATTTTAGAGGAATTTAATGCATTTCACTGGGGAAAAAATAAGTTTTTGTCACAGAAAAGTTCCTTTATTAGTCAAAATAATTCCTTTATAGAGAGTGTCTAAGTTTGCTGGCTCCACATTTCACAATAGAATTTGTCATGCCATTAGGAAAGAGAGATTCTAGGAGTTTTGCCTATTAGCTCTTCATATTTGAATGAAGACGTACTGGGGATGTGAAAACCAATCTCTCAAATGGCATCCCTTACTTAGTGCTAAATCCAGTCTCTGGATTGCCTGCAAAGTAAACATAACGAAACAAATAAGGAAACTAAAGTTACTCTTTCACCAGACCTCTGTTAATTCTGTTAGTCTGTGTGAAGTAGAATCTAACATTTGGTGCAGATCTAAGGGTAATCCTACTCTTGGCCACATAAATCTAGTTGTTTTGCCCCCTTTCCAAGAATTCTGCTTAAATGGGCTGGAAGTTCCTTTATTTCAGACTGGATTTTTTTGTCCACATTCTTATTCATTCCTTACTTTAATCTGGGATGTCTCAGGATCTATGTAATGAGGTTTGATTTGCCACCTTTCTGCATATTGCTTCCCATCCAAATATGTTTTTCATGAGAAATGTGACATTTTGAACAAGAACATTCTTTGACTGATTGGGGTTTTTTTTGTTTTGGTTTTTGTAACATTGAAAGAACTGAACTACAGACACCTTCAGTATGCATCATGAAGCCTTCCTGAAAAGTTTTTATTACTTTCTTTCATAATGGCTATTACTATTGATATCCCTGTGTTCCTAATCAGTAACACAGTAGAGGATAGTAAAAAACTTAATCTGCAAACCACTACCTCTCTCCTGAATTTTAGAACTGCTTTGTAAATAACTAATGGGTCTTTAGTAAAATTCTTCCCGACTTCAGTCAGTTTGTTCAGCTCTTCAAGTCTTGTGTGGTCTGAAAGACAGGGTATTTCTGTCTGAGCAGAATAATAAGATAAATTCCAGGCAGTAAGCATTAAAAGGAGAAATGCGTGTGAAAAATTAAAATTAAAATTTATTTATGGCACACCCTATATAAGCTTGACCTTGCTCACATTGTAATCATTTCCATCCCCTTAATGACATCAACCTCTGCAAAGCTGAGTCTCATAAAAATAGAAAATGCGAAGGTCATGTGGCAATACACTGACAAGTTTTAGTATCACCTCTTTCATAGCAAAGGGCCAACATAGGTGCAGAACTGACTGCTACTGGTGTGTGCATACAAAAATGAGAGAAAAAAAGGCAAAACTCTACAGGTATAGAACATAGGTCATGACACACACATTGAAAAGTCATGACCTTGAATATTAAGGCAACAATTCTGTCCTTAACTCTCTGCACGTTATGAACAACAGCAGCTAGACTAAGGAACACTGTGTCACCATAAATTGAGAAGTCAGAGAAGTTTCTTGCTTTGCCCCAACCTTTATGTTACGCAAATGTTGTTTTGTTTTGCCTTTAAACAATAAAAGACTAATTCCTCAGCAATCAAGGATATAAGTCACATAAATGAAAACCTGTAAATTATGTCAGTAATCTATAACTCATACAACTGATTTGGAAACCAGAGCCTTATGGTTCAGAAAGAAGTAATTGCTTGATTAACTCCCATTTATCAGTATAAAACAGGCTAATTTAACTGACTGACTGATTTATATATTGATACTTTATATTTAGCTCAACATCCTAATTGAATAAGGGGATCACATATGGATGTTTAAAAATATATTACTTTATAGTTGGTTGATACTCTAAGCATGCCCTTATTAAGACAGATTATCTCCTTTCCCTTGTTCCTTTAAGAGAAGGACAAAACAAATTATATATCTCATTCATTCTACCTGACAGGAAGGCCATGTTTCCATATAACCCCCTCTCTAGTAATATATTGAATGCATGGCTAACCACATCATTCATTCTCTTTTTAACATTCATGATGTCATAATCTTTTGCAGCAGTAAGGGTATATTCCTGCCTGCAGACTTTTGGAAATCACCACAGGGAGTCAGACTACTGGAGTACAGTCAAGCAATAAATCTACCAGGTATACCTGAAAACAAAAGTTGGAAAGAAACACTAATATGGATTTATACACCTCTTACCTCCGATTCTCCAATAATAAAAGTCTTGTGTGTGTTTAGCTGATCCTAAATTATATGTTAAGAACTGAGGGTTCTCAGTAATTTCCTTTAAATCATAAAATCAGGGCACGGGTCTATTGCTTACTTTAATTAAAATTATTGATATTGCCAGCCATGATAATATGCTTCTCAAGGGAGAGACGCAAATTAGGAACATAATGAGCACAGTTTTTAAATATTGGTATTAAATAACCTGTACCTGTAACAATCATAATTTATAATCTACACAAGTAAGATTACAGATAGTATGTTATATACAATCATGGCTGTGTAATACACAACCTAAAGGCAACAGTATAATCTTTCAGTGTATTTAACTTTCAAAGTACTCCTGTGAAATGCAGCATTAAGATGAGGCTCTGTTAGAATTAAGAAGATAGCTCTGCACCTGTTTACTTTCTAATAATTTCTTCAGATTTACATTCTTAGCAATTCCAAAACTTGCCCAGCCAAATTCAGATTCCACTATTAATATCAAGGCTGAGATTTCAGTACTGTGTGAGATTTCAGCCACAGAATCAGCCAATCTCCAAATAATAGCAAGGTAGGTCTAATATCAGGTAAAACATTTTGCTAAATTATGGTTTGATTTCCCATCTATGTTTCATTCTATCATCGAACAATTTTTTTTTCCATAACTCCTCCTAAAAAATGTGGTTCTTGGTTAGGAAATCTAAACATTTTTATTTCAGCCCTTCATTCCAGTGATTAGAGCTCAGTATGCTTCCTAACTTCAAAACTCAATATCAGATGATTAGAGCAATGAGAAAATTTACTTTCTGATATCCAGCCAGGTTCTAAAAGAAATCTTCAAATTTATTTTGGAGCCTACTTTTTTTAATGTAAGCCAGAGTATGTGGTCTTGGTACTTACAAATTACCAGAGTACTGTTCTGCAACACAGAAAACCCATCCCGGTGATTCCAGTTTCACGTATCTGAACTCAGTGTGCTGAAGCTGGAGTTAGATAGTACAACTATACACAAGAATTAAGCCTTCTGTCTTTATCATTTCATGACTACGGAGTCATCTGATCAGGATGAGGGAAAAGAAATTGCAACTTAGGATACTAAAAATCAAACTCAGTCACCAGCGTTTAAAATCTATGTGTGCTCCACATTATTTCTTTATCTTTGCAGCCTCATAATGATAAAATCATATAATGTAGCTGAATTCATTATCTATTATATTACCTTACTCTTCCCCTTTCACTCTCTCCATTTCATAAAGCATTTATCCTTCTTAGCCATATGGTACACACACAGTTCCCTTAACATATGCTGTACAGCCTAGTTTGGTGAATGTGAAAAATAAATGTCTGATTAGAACCAGAAAGCCACAAATGAAACAAAGTGGTCATTATTCCTTATAAAATAATCACTGAAATGGACTTCCTAATACTCTTCTTGAAGGGTATTTCCTCAGTAACAATAGACTGATTGCTTAGTTGGATGGATAATTGAGAAAACTGAAGATGTCCAAAAAGATTAATGATCAAGAAAGAGGATGAAATTTGGGGGGTTTGTGCTGAAGGCGCAAAGTGTTTGAGTTGCCACAAATGCAGTTTCTTTCTCCTTTTAACAACTTCTGCTTTCTTCATACACAAATTTACAGTGAAAGCAGAGTTTTTCACCAGAGGTAAGTCTACATAAACAATACTCACATTCGAATGTTCTGCAGTTCAAAGCTGGTTTTGCAGTCTCACAGCATTAGTGTACTCACGGTGCAATGGAGTCATCTTGCATTTATCAAAAATGAACTACTGCCAGCAGCTGAAACGTTTGTGAGTTTAATGAGGATATTTCAATGTTCCCAGAGTGGTGCACACTTTATTCCTTTACCTAGAAAAATGTTTAAGATTAAACTAAAACAGTTTGTGTCAAAGATGATTTCTTGTATTATAATTTACGGTAAATAGAAATCTGAAATAAAGATGTTTTGAAATTAGCAGCCCAAAAGATTGTGTTGAAGTTGAAATGGGGACTATCACACTATTTATTTAATTTTTTTTGTTAGAAATAACGTATTTTCCCTGATTATAAAAATAATTTTAAGGAAGTAGCCATGTCTGCAAGTTCTTTTTAGAAAATAAGGAATTCTGTTGACAATAACATATTGACTTTTTTTTTCAGGCTACTATTGCTTTAAAGTGTGGAGAGGGTTCTCTATTTTTATTTTTTAAGAAAGTCTAAAAATTGACTCATGAAGACTTTCCATTCAAATCATTTCTTTAACTAATAAGAAACAATGTTGCCTCAATATGAAGCAAATCTGTCCAGGGGACTTCAGAACATGTTTAACTATATGGGCTTAACATGATTTCATATTGCTGTAGGTTTGTTAAACTTGAAAACAATATTTTTCAAATTAATAATAGCCATTGGCCCAATAAAAACATTGCTATGTAAAGCAAAACACAGGCACTTACTTTCACTTGTTCTACAAAGTTCTTGCAGGTTACAATGCTATCCTAGATTTGTTTTAAACAGTGAGATAAATTTCCTCCACAATCTTGCTGAATTCAAGAGAGATGGAAATTTGCTGAAAAAAATCTCCTCAGAGAAGTCATCTATGTGTTAAATCTTTGTTCAGATAGGTACTGCTTCAGACTGAAGTGTACACTTCAGAAAGCGTGAAACTGAACTGTTTTTATGAAGTCTTCATGATCCCAAATGCTTTCATTGCTTCTACAAGTAAATTATGTCCTACACCTTCAAGCATGCCAGTTTTAATTCTCAATGCAAAAGCAGGACCACAGTTTCTCTTTTCATCCACATCCTGATACATATTGTACTGAAATTAAACAAAGATGTCATTGGCTTCACTGAGCTTTGGATGAGTCTTCAAAGGCATTTTTAAACATAGGAATACTATATATACCAATTGGCTTACTGGTTAAAAAAATATACCTACTCAGCTTGCAGAAGCAGAGATATAAATAGGCTGCAAAAGAATAACCCAGGAGAAAAATATAATTGCATCTTTATAAAATATTCTAGCAAAACTACAAAGACATACAGAGAAGAAAGAAGATCAACTCACTAGAAGTCGTCTTTAGGGCTTAGAAGAGATGGATTCAAGGCCTTGCATTACCAGAGACTTACTATGTGAAACTATACCACTCTGTCCTTCTGTGCTTCTGCTCGGAAAGAAAGAAAAGTACTTCTACATTTATAAAATTAAATGGATAATTGTATTTTTAAAAACTGTGGCATGTTCTGATGATGCAATACAAGAAGCACTTAAGGTAGGATGTAAGTAAAGCCAAAGATGAGTTCTATCATCAGCCAACACCTTCTTGTACTGAAACAGTCCCATAACCTGCATTGTCAATGCCAGAGCTCTGGAAACTTTGGCTCTAGCTGCACAGCACTACAAAAAAATTGCAAGGAAGAAGGAGGACCTTCCCATTGCTTCTTGAGAAGCAGCAAGGCTGGCACTATTTCTAAGTCCCAAATGCTATCCTTTGGATCACAGAGGATCCAAATCCATCCATGTTGACTCCTTAAGCATCAAGACTCATATCACAAATGTGGGATAGCAAAAACATAGGTTTAATCACATGAAGTAAGTCAATACAATTCCAGTTTTACAGAAATGAATGTTCCACTGATAGCAATTTTGCTGTTGTGTTTAATACCAAGTATGTGTCTTAGTATTTATTGAAAGAGGGGCAAAGGAGGATTCAGTAAAAGCATTTAGAAAATATTGACTGGGGTCTATACCTGCAAATATACATGGTGGTGACACATTTCACATAAAAATGAAACAGAAAAGACAAGGCAAAATGTCAGACGTCCATCTCCCTGGCTTAGACGCAGTCCTCTTCTGATCTGTCCTGTCTTGGTCCTGAACATTCACTGCTGGTCAGAGAAAAGTGTACCATTGTGTTTCCTTAGCTGGAGCAGGGCCTTTTGTGGGGCAGGAGCACTAGAAACTGCACAGGCTGAAGGAGAAATGAAATGTATAAGAGTACTCTAACCGTTAAGGAATAATAAAAATGTGTACTGCCATCATCACTATATATGCCAGCACCATATTTTCCTCTGTATAACTGCTATGATTTAAATGCATTCAGAAGTTTACAGGCTCATCAGACTCTCCAAAGAATTCTGTCATAGGAATATTATGTCTATGACTCATAAGTAGCTATGTGCATGAAGTCAATGACAGATTGCTCACTTCAGTCCTCAGAAGGGCAAGTCCTAGCACAAGCTTTCATAGCCATGCAGCATAATTTCAAAAAACTTCAGATTCCTAAACCTCACTTTTTGTTAGTTTATTTTAAAGGTTTATATATGTAGTGCTTCATTCTCCTGAATAGTCAGAGTAAATTTACTAATAAACTTATGTTTTCATCCCAATCTCATTGCATATGAGGTGGTCAAAAGTATATTTCCTTGTGACAACCTTATGGTGAATTTTATTTGGATTTTTTTGCATATTTATCTAAGTTGCTAGCATTTCTCATTGATTGTAAGATACTTTTATAGAAGTATTCATATATTGTGTTATGTCCAATAATACTGGATTCTCAAGATAGAAGACAGGGTGCACCTTTTTCCTTTACATATAAGGAGATAACATATTGATGCTTGTAACAGCCCAGCTTACCTGAAATTTTCACAAACATAAATGGAGGAGTAACCAACATTTACCAGAAGACAACGGTTCAAAACAATGACTCAGCAAAGGAAAAAATCAGCCAGGGATACAACATGTCTGGCAAACTACCCTTATTATTTTCTTTCAATGCCAGTATATTCAATATTGGTTTGTTATTTTGTAAATCTCAACATAATTTATTAGTCTTGAAATTCACCAGAAAATAGCTAGCAAGAGAGTCGGCAAACAAGAAATTTGCTATCTAAAATAGACACATTAAAATAAACTGAGAAAAGACCTCAAGCACAATGCTACCGTTCTTATGTTCGTTTGCTGGGGTTTATTTCATGGTAACTCTCAAGGTGTACATAGGTTGAAGTCTTTCCCTTTCCATTTAAATATAAAGAGCTGTCTACCTTTTACATGTGAGTCAGGAGTTTCCAGCACAGAAATGTCTGATATATATAAAATTGCCAAATTTCTGTCTTCACAGTAAGACCCAGTAGCTCCTGCAGGAGAGTCTCCTTTGCTGTTGATGCTCCCCCTGCTGACAGCATTCAATCAGGAAAATGCATGGCAAGGGCTTGCGGGAACAGTAGAAAGAAGAAACTGCTTTGAGGGAATTCGTGGGAGAAGAAACACTACAGGCAATAACGGGTATAGAGAGATGGGTAAAATGAGAGGCAACAGTGGCAAGAAATCCACTATCATCAACACACATGCCCTAGGGGACCTGTGATTGAAACCTGATCTTTCTGATCAGCAGAGTGGGAAAGCTGTGAAAACTGTGATAGTTTTGAAGGGTATTTTATTTACATTTGCACTTTAAACATTTTTTAGAAAAAAAAAAAAAACAACGGGGAGAATAACAACTTATTTGCAACCAGGAAACTCATATGGGGTGTGGGAGATCAAGGTTACATTCCCAGTCTATATCAAGCAAAGGGGCATGAAACTGAAGGCCAAGTAGGTGTCCAAAGTAACCCATTAGTGATCATTTCTATGCTGCTGAGTTTTTATTCTCTTTATTTGTTTTAATTGAAATAGAAACCTCATAGGTTTTGTTAACATTTATATCCTTCTACCTGCTGAAAGTCGTGTTAAAATTACACTTTATTTGCTCTACTCCCACCCAATAAAAGAAAAAAAATTTTCAATGGAAAAGCAGCTGAGCTTATGAACCTCCAAATCCTTTTTCTTTCTACCAAAATCTATGAAGACTAAAGCTTTCAAAAGTCTGCTCCAGTGATCCACAAAACAGGATGACAACTACCCTTCATCTGCTGTTATTTGTTTGAGGAATTATGTCACATTAGTAAATGAGTCCAGTAGTATTGATTAATTTCATAAGATTTGGACTTTCAACTTCCATGCTCTTTTAAAGGTTTAAGAAATCACAAAACATTCCTGCTTTTCCTACAACATCCCCCACACATCAAAGAAACACTGCATCTAGCATCCACGACTGCGTTCATTATGGCATAGTCTTCAATTGCACAGACATTATACTTTCGCTTCAGACTGAGCAATGTATTTGCCTCTCAACAAAGCATCACAGCTGTACAGCAAATAAAACTGATATTTTCATGTTAAAATTGCCAACAGAGAGTGGAACACAATGCTTACTCCAGTTAAGCAAGACTACCCTGGTAAATTGGGGGTTATCCCCATCTTTGACAGGAAGAACTGTGAGCAAGTAAACGTCCCCAGTATTTCACAAATTATCATTGTGCTTTTCTTATTTGATAAGCAAATAAAAGGTGAGATTTCTCAACTACCTCTAGATGCTTGCATTTAAATATGTATTTGAGGGTATAAATGACACCCCATTTCTCTCCACTGAGAATAAAGTAATTTTAAGCACTCTTACCTCGTATATATTTATTTCTGTTGTGATTTCAACAGTAGGATCTGAATTTCAGAGATGGACACTCTCAAACACAACTGAAGCCAATGTCTCCATGTCATCCTGGCACAAGGCACTGTAGCAACCCTCTGATATACCAAGGATCTTAAGAGCATTTATGACTACTGCAGAAGGCCAAGCACACAAAAAAACCTCTATGCACATTTTAAATTTGCAAGCCAAAATTAGTTGATGCCATGGATATTGGTTGTTTTCTAATAAAGCATTTATAAAAGGCAAGGATAAACAGAATTTTGCTACTTATAAAATTAGCGTGTTATACTTTGTATGTCGTGCACCAATGCATTATCAAAGGTATGCCTGTACTCTGCAGCATAATGTGATGCAGAGACACACCAAATTCTTGTGTGGTAAATTAATCCCTTTTGATTAAGTTAGCTAACTTAATTTTGCTGTTACTTTTTTAACTACTTGAAGCTGCCTTTAAAAAAGAAAAAATCTATAGCTAGCTATATTAGCCATAACCAAAACTTTGCAACAGGTATTATTTTCACTGAAAGCTGATGTACATCATAAGAAGTGATCAGTTTACAATGAAGCTTCTTTGAAAATGGTCAAAACATGGGAGTTCCATCACCAAAACAGCACCTGATCCAGCCACAATGGTAGCCTGTTCAGATCTAGGAGATCTTCATTTTGTGCTCTGCTCCAGAACAGAATAGGACAGAAGAGTAACTTGAACCTGAGTCATTCACATTCCAGCTAAATGCCCAGAAATTTTTGTTTTGCTGCCAGCTCTAATATGTATGGAAAGAGATGAAGAGAGAGCATATTAACTATGTGTGGTTGCAATGAACAGTTTTATATATGGCAGTAAAACTGTGAGTGTTTTAGCTTAGACTTACTTGACATAAACAGTCTAGTTTTGCAAAACATGACTTAAAGAAAAGGGAGAAAATATGGAACTCTGTTGTTTTAACAGACCATTCCCCAAATTTAGCACTAAAAACCTTTGGTGGGAAAGGTAGGATCTGTCTTTTGCTGTCACAATACACTGCTACCATCACTGAATTTTGTTTAGAATAACATGGCCTTAATGCCCCATCTCCTGTAGAATTGCTCAGACTGGTAGTTGATTAGAGCAGAGAGAGGTGCCAGTATTATCTGTGTTAGTGCTCCAGAGGTCATCCTACACTAACAAGACTGCCCCAGTCAGGGATGACAGAATCCAGCTGTTGTGCCTTCAGCTGAATGAGAAGAATCCACTTAATGCCAGGGTCTCAAAAGATTAACTATTCTAACTAGTTACTTTCCACCTCTGCAAAAGTGACTGGCTCCTCATTATTGTCCTCTTTTCAGCAGGAGTCTGTGGTATACATGAAACCGTTTACCTCTTTAACCTCGTGAACTGTAAGGTACAAAAAACACATTATATTAAATAGACAAAACTAAGTGGCAATGTCATTGAATTCTGCTTAAAGGTGAGCTCATGTACCCCTGCAACATAAGGTAATGCTGCACTTCAAAGAAATATGTTTATGCATTTTTTTAAAGTTGAAGCAGTGTATTAGATATGCCGCATTCCCTCTGTTTAGCAGTGGTGAGTCACAATCTGAATTAGAAGAGGAACAGCACAAGTATGATTGCAGTAATTTTATAGCACTTTTACAGTATACTTGGAAAAGCTAACACCCTTAGGAGGAGGTTTAATATTTTAAAAAGCCTTTCAAATCTATGTCAGTAAATATGTCAGTTAGAGAAGTTCTTTATTGTAGCACTTCTCCTGGTAAACTGAAACTTTTTCCTGACTAGCACTTTCTTATATNGGGGGGTGGTGGGGGGGGGGGGGGGGGGTGTGTGGGGTTTGTTTTGTGGGGTTTTTTTCCTCTTTTAACAGGATGCAAGTCAAAGTGGCTTCTACTTCCCAGCTCTCTCTCACTTTCATGTCAGCGTCCATGGGAACGCCCCCGCTCCTCCGGCGCTACAGATTTATTGCTTGGCCAGCAGAGGGTACTAGAGTTTTCTAATGACTTCTCAGACCAGCCGGAAAACCAATCATGAGGTCAAAGTATATCTATTGTTTTGTTCAATTTCCCACTGACACTGATTACTATGAGTTGTTTTTCGGTAGGGTGATGGGCTTTTTTAGGTCATTGAGTGCTACATCAGATAGGACTGATCTCCAATTTTCTTCCATTCAAATGATCTTGCCTATTAAAAAAAAGAGAAAATTTGTTTAAAACTCATTTTATAGTTAAACGTGGTTCAAACATACAGAGGCTCTAATGGCATTAGAGTTCTACAAGATTTTTAACACCAGTGGGACACTTTTAAATAATATGCTTTTAGAATGTTTATAAGTTAAAAGAAAATAAATTCTCAAAGCTTAAGAGAAAATTGGTGAGTCCCATCAGAGAGGAACTCAAGGATATGAGGAAAGTCTTTCTTTTCCAGTAGCCACTATCATTTAGGAATCAATGGGAAGTCTTATTTCAGAAATAAATTCTATTTCTTTTTATCTGTATCACAATTTTGCTGGTAATGAAGATGCTTGAGATAAGAAGCCAGCATAAATTCTTTGATTTGTTGCCTGGTGATAACAACATTAAAGTGAATGCAAAACCAGAGATATGTATTCTCTTCAGTTTGGTCCTGAAGTGAAATAAACAAATGAAACACAGTGGAAATTCCACAGGGAGGTTTTTTGAAGGTTTGGGGGGTGTCCTGTATATTACGTTTAAAATACAGGTTTTGCCTACAAAGTTTTCCCCGGAATCTTCTTCAGTTGCTGGAAACTGAGTGGGATTATGACACCATAGGAATCAAGAAAGTGAAATTTGAGCAAATAAGATGGAATGACATTATCAGTTATTCAGTGATCTTAGTGACATAAGTGATTGTAACATCATGTAGTCTGATTTCTTACAGAACAGAAACCATGGAATTTCACCCTGTAATTCCTGTATCACATCCAATAAAAATATGGTTGAATTGCAGCAAGGTATTTAGAAAGGCATCTGGTCTTGATTTTAGGACCCCAGGTAAAATGTTTGCTCCCAATACTCAGGTAATTCTAAAATAGGATGTAGGCACCTAATTCACTTAGGTTTTTAATATTTTAATTGATTCTTTTAAAAATGGCTTTCATGATTGGCATGGAACCATAACAATAAACATCTACTGGCTTAGCATGTCTTACAATGCTTTTTTATAGAGAAGGAAAACAACAGGAATAAACTACTGTTTATTGGGCATTATGTAAGTCTTCTGATATACTCTTCCTAAATGGTGTTTTTCATTAAAAAATGTAAATAATAATTTCTTTAAGGTAGTTCACTGATGCAGTGGGACAAATAAAAGGAATCCAAATCAGAAAAACTCTGAAAAGTATCCTTAATATTTATATATGAAAAACAATTAATAAAAACCAGGTTACTGGAAAACTAAATTCTGCCTCTCTAGTGCTGGTACTTTGAAAAGTCCTAGGACTCAATGCTTTTAGACTCTGTGCCAGACATGTCAATTCTGAGAACAGTATCCACATCCTGAACTAGAACTTCATATTCTGTGATTTCTCTTCCTCTGCATAGTTCCCAGTAATTTTTCTGTAGCCTTTGGTCCAAATTCTTAAGACAATTTCCAGAGCTGTAGTTGACCATGCATATGTCATCAAAAACCAACATCTATGAAAACAATATCCTTAATACTGAAGGTCAGAGAGGACAAGGTGTTACATGAAGAGATTTAATATCCTTTCTTATCTGCATCATCAAGCTGGATGACTTCATATTGAGAAGAATATGGCCACTTTTTGTGCTACAGGGTCATCTTTAAACACTACTCAGGTAGGGAAATATTCTCCTTTTGCTTAACATCCAGAGAACAACTTGTGGCACTGCATTTATCAAGTGCCTGTCTTTAGGTGCAAAGAGAAGGATGATGCATGAGAGGCATTGTCATCAACTTTACCATTTGACTTACACTTGGTCAGAGGTGTAAGGAAAGACCATTTTAAATGAGAAAAGGTCTGCAGTTACACACTCTTGAAAAATAAAAGGTGAAAGGGCTTTTTCTCATTCCTGTTGCAGCTGATGTTGAGATGAAGGCACTACTGAAAAGCAGAGTGGAAGGAATAAAGCATGGTGGCTACTCACAGGGATATCAGGAGCAGAGGCTACAAGTCAGTAGCTGCAGGATTATTATGGATGCTGTGAAACGTGTCCTCCTCCAGCAGTTCATCATCTTTTGCTGAGGAGGACTCATCCCATTGCTCATCATGGCATGGTGGCCATATCCCTGCAACCAGGTCTTCAACCCCCATGCAGCCAGAGAAAGAGCAGGGGTATGAGCTGTGTTGTGCTGCCACATACCTGCACTGAGCTTTCCAGTCCACCTTCCAGATTTTTTTATGAAGCTGCCATTGAAGGCTGTGAACTAAAGGTGTCAAATGTAAGCTTCCTAGAGGAGCACGAGCATCTTGCAGAAAGGTTGCAGCACACGCCTGCAGGGAGCAAGGAAAGGTGATAATGCCCAAAACAGCATCAGAATTTTGTTTGCTGAGCATGACTCAGAGCTCTTAATCTCTTTGTGTTTGAATTCTCCATCTACAATTGCACACAATGCGAACATCCTATAACAACAATAACCATGCCAAAGAGTAGGAGATCCTCAAATCATGAAGTAATTGGACATTTTAAGTTCTTTTTTAGTTCTTTTTTAGTGGCATGAGAGGAAATGAAAGAATGGTTGTAGAAGAGATGTGTGGATGAAGCAGAGACATGGGTTAACAAAATTATTGGAGAAAATGAGAAAAGATAATTAATCTGGGGCATATCTGAAACAGTAGAGGGGGGAAATACAGAACTGGTGATGTGTCTTTGGGTAAAAATTAGTAGGGACAAGGAAAACAGTCTATACAAAGTCTATACAAAAGTAATATGGACACACAAATCTTAGACTGAAGTAGAAATTTTCAGTATGTAAAATAAGTATTTAAAGATCTGGACGCATATAGAAATATGTTATATATGTACTAACTATCCTTCAAAATGGAATAAGAGCTGAAGTTTTTCTATGACTCATTGATGGTTTGAGGATTTAGTAAGTTCTTTTCATGTGAAACACTGCCTAACCATTTAATCAGAAGAAAGAATAGAAGATTGCAGAACAGAGGGAATATTTCTCATTTATTTTCCTAAAATTGGTAGGAAAGCAATACGTTAAATTGGAAAATTAGGCAACTTAAAACATTAGCTCAGTAAAAGCCATCAGATATTGCTTGTGGATTGCAGTGATGTTTTGTTATTTTTTTAATTGTTCCTGCATTATGTGTGGTCATGTGACTATAGTTTATGCTGTTATGTTGTCAGGCTTCTGATAATGGGAAGAACTGTTTGTTTAGACTGCATAGCTCTTCACTTTAATTCACTCTGGCTCCAGTGTGACATGTTAAAACTACTGTTGATGGAAAATCCAAATTTCCCAGAAAGACTTAAAAGAACAACCTCAGTGAACTGAAATTATCTCCTCTTAAAGCTAATTACCCTAGTATACTTAAGAAGGTACTGTTATAGGAAATCTGTTTCTTTAGTCTCTCTTCTATTTCATTAAATGCCTCAGGTCAATATGAATAATTATTGTTTGCTTTTATTACACTTTTTTTCATTATTCATTTACATGCCTGTGAAAGGACATAAAACTAAAATAATCCAAGAAATTAAGAGTAATTTTTTGAGACAGACATTAATAGTCAAAACACAAACAGAAAATACTTTCACCTTTCAGTTTATTTTATTGAAAAAAAACCACTGTGAGGTTTCTATTTAATAGGAAGCTTTAAAGCATTAATGAGTCTCCCAGGGTAGTTATTGCAAGTAAATATGGAATGCGTCCAAAATTAAACACATTCTACAATTTTCTGTTACCTAAGGGCTGGATTTAGGAAAAATACGTACCAAAGACTCCTTGCTGACAGAAGCAATACAAGATTCTAAGTTCTATGTCATCTGCTTTCAAGACAGTCCACCTAAAACCATTAGGAGTCATGGCAGCATGGCAGTTTTCTCCAGTCCCCAAAAATAGGCTTAGAGTAGACTCTTTATTTTGACTGACTCGACCATAACTTTGGTAATCATTTTAAAGCCCCATATCCCAAGGATTTTATGACTTCATGGAAACTGTCTTTTATAAGGGCCAACCTGGGAGACAAATCAAGAGGTTCTCTTATTCCAAGGTCTATAGACTTTGCTTTAACATAAAGGTTGGGCTAAGCACTACCAAATTCCAGGATAAAGGTAATAAAGCTGAGTAGGTTAGGGCAAGGTGAAATCTCTTAACACAACTCACTATCACCCTGTGCAAGTCATATCTTCCATTTCCTTTTATTTTCATATAAATTAGACACTGATTTCTTAGACCAGTTAGAGAGTTCTCACCCTGTTGGTACCATTTGATTCAGTTCATCTCTTTGCATAAGCCGTAAACATACAGCCTTCAACAATAGGTCAATATTCCCACACTTTTTCAAATCCTGGATTATCCACATGGAAAATAACTACTAGTCTCTGATATTGTCTAGTGCAAACCAAGAAAAAATAATGCAAAGGTTTTTTTAAAAAAGATTTTAGGTACTGTTGTCTTTGTTGTTGTCATGGAAATGAAGAAAACCACTGTCACAGCAAATAAGACTTAAATCAAAGCACAGACATTTTTCTTCAAGTAACAACAATCATACATTATGTCTATCTGCTTGTCTGTTACTTGCTCTACTTATCATACATCAAGTTGTTTAAATGGAGATTAATTTTGGCCAAAAAAGTAGTAAAGTGAAAATTGAGTATTATGGTGATTTTACTGATCTTTGCAGTAGCATTATTCCTTATCCTAGATTTTCCTTATATAGTATTCCCTCTTTCTGTACAAAGCAGTTTGTCATACTGTAAAGTATCTGTCCTCTAGATCAAGCTAGTTCTGCAATGCTTTCCTCTGAAAGGTCAGTACTGATGTTCTTGAAAAAGAGGACTCTTTTTTTATAGAAAGATTGCAATAGAATAAGACAGAAGAAAGAGGCATTTTTATCTGTGCTATTATTCAGCAGTAAGCTTAATAGCTGCAGCCAGATAGCTGCAGCTTATCCTAAACTCTTGTTGTTCCAGCCCTGTCTGCACAGGATGTTCTACATAGCCAAAAAATCTCTTAAAATAAAAAAAAAGTATCTTTGTGAACTCCTGGCTACAATATCTTCTTGAAAAATGAAGAACATTGTTAATGATGCAGAAAAATAATTCCCTATCAATGTCATGTTTTGGTTCTACTCTTGTCTTTTCACCTTAGGGATGGAATGACACATGCTAATATACTGTATTTACTATTCTTTTTAGTATTATCATGATTATGAAGAAATTAATTGATTCCCTGTGCCTTGCATAATGACAGCTACAAAAACTTTATCCTTGTATAATGGTGACAAGACTGGTAATAACTTTTTTATACTCTTGTGACTATCTCTATGTGTCATCCCAGTACCATCCAATGATTATCTTAACTGATTTTGAAAGATCTTCCTTTTAGATGGAGAATAGTCTTTTTTTTTCTTACCAGAATCAGAAAAAACAACTTACACAAACAAGAGTCAAACAACTTGCACCACAAAAAAAGTTTAGAACAAAAGAAAGTTTAGAAGTTATTGTGGAAGGTACAGTCCACAAATGAGATGTATAGGCTAAACTGCTCCCTGTTGCCTAGGTGGACAAGCCTAGAATCTTGTGTGTAACACATTAATGCTTTCAGTATCCCATATTTACTTTTGGGTTTTGCATCTATTAGTTAAATTCAGTGTTCTTGCAGTCAACCTGAAAAAAATCCTGCAGTAAATCCAAATTTCTTCAGTAAAAAAAAAAAAAAGCTAAAGTAGGGTGACCTATTTATGTGAATACAGTTTGGTTTTAAAAAATTATTTTGCAAAAAAATTGTGGATGTCCACACATTTATGCTACTGTACATATTTAAACAATATAGTGCATGTTTTCATGAGACACATAATGGTAATTTTAGTGTGAAATGTTGTATAATTGAAGTAGGTTATAAGTTTACTAACAGCAATTGGAAATAAGAATCCGGTAGAATTTTGTATCATTGATTTAATATGTACACAAATACATAAATTCTCAACAAGACTTTGAAGTTTTATTCTTTTTTATTTCTTTTTAAATAAAACCTGGGATACCCTGCATAAGTATTGTACATTTTGAGAATACTTTCCTTCGTATTTATATATCACAGTAGTTTGGTTTTTTTAAACAAAAAAAAAAGAGTTTTGGAAGGACATATGGGACTTCAATTCTGAAGCAATGCAGAAGCAAACAATGGTTGGTGATGTCTGGAATTGACAGGACTGTTCATCATCATTAAGCAAGTTGCCTAAAATATTTATTCAATTCTCTTGGGTTTGTTTGTAATGAATTAAAATGTGTTTTATTGCATGGTTTTACACCCTTATGATTTGCAGTTTGGACATACCTGTGCTGAAGACCCTAGCAACTTTCAGAAGAAATTAGGACATAGTTCTGTTGGGGATGGCTCACAAAAGTGTTGGTGATGTACTTTGAGTTAATGAATTCATGCCTGACTTTGTAATTCCAGAGGTCCTTAAATGGGAGTGAAAAACTAATAGAGACATTCTGGAGTAAGCTTCAGTTAGTCTTGGTCTGATCTCTTGGAGTAAGACTGTACTTCTATTGTGTGGAAGTTTGTAGTTGGAGTTCAGGCTTCCACAAATAAGAAAGTCTGAAAACAGCTGGAATATGGTTTCACAGATGCTACAATAGCATCCCAAAATGAATGTAGAATGACTGAAATGGCAGAGGGGTAATGAGGGAATATTATGCACAGCTATTATAGAAATTTTTTTCTGCACCTCACCTTAAGTCCTTGAAACAGAGATTAGGGTTCTGTCATTTTACAGCATTTAAAAAAGTAAAAGACAGGATTAGACCTCATCCTTACTATAAAAAAATCTATGAAAAACATCTTGCAGTCAACATGGAAGAAACATTTTAAAATATAAACTTTGTAAGTGCTATTAAAAATAATTTAATTAAAACATTCTGGAGGCTAGATTTTATACTACTCATTCTTTAAAATGTTGTACTGACATTTAATTTCAAATGCATAGTTAAACATAATAAATACATTCCTATATGCTTAATTGATGTCAAATCAATTCAGATTTCTCAGTCTCCAGTCTCATGAATACATATGAGACTATACTCATCTGGCTTCTTCCAAGTTTTGACAAAGTGCAGCAGTTTCTCAGTTCATTTAATTCTTTTGATCCCTTTTGATGGAAGCATTGAGACCACCTAAGTCAGCAGTAGTGTAGTCCATATACTAATACCTGCCTGTAATTGGTGAGAACAAATACTTATAGTGTCACTGATATCAGTGCTATCACTGTTTGAAGACACTTCTTTAAGTCTCCTTCAAGACTTCTTTAGCCAAGGCTTCTAGTACAATGATAGGCGTGGAAGGTGTTCTTTCCACCTACGTTTTCAATGATTCTGTTCTTCCAGTAATTAAATTCCATGCCCAAAGATATGAGATATTTCTTGCTCAGCAACTGCCTGTTACTGAGGTCTCCAGTAATGTTTTACATCATATTCAGTAACCATTCTATCCAAATTCTCGGTGCTTTTTGGCCTGCTTAATCTATCCTGTCCTACTATGATATCGAACCTCAGAGTTTCTAGTCCACATGTGAAGTTCCCAGTCCCCTGCTTTTCCTTTCTCTGAGTTGAACAAAGTCAGGGTAAAGCCTATATATTACACAATCAATCTCAGTTCATTTGCCTTACTTTTCCCTTGACTTTCATTGGTATCCCTTTCTTTATCTGACATAATCTGATGACTTAACAAATATTAGCCTTCCTCAAAAGCTGTGTTGACAGTCATTGAAATCTTCATTGTTTATGAAAGAGTAGACCAATATTTCATCTGACTAGCCTGCCAGATTTGAAGCTTTCTGTCGGAACAGTGAAGCTTTACTTTTGGCTATATCATTTCCAAGTGCTTGTGTCAAATTTGCTCACAGTCTTTGACCCTGAGATATTAATCTGAACCTATTCAGTTATTTCCAGTATTTTTAATTTATTTATAGAACTTTTCTCCTACTACTGAAATAGGAAAAAAGATTTGAAACTGAACATTTGTCAGCACAGAAAGAGTTAAATGAACTATGGTTAAATGAAATAAAAGGTACAGTGCTGAAGTGTGTAAACACCATAACCTAATGGAAATTCAGTTTGGGAGGTGTTATACAAACCTCCCAACAAGTCAGTGCTGTTGTTACAAGACACTGCACAAGTTCTCATTAAAAGATTTCACCTTGCTCTTTAAGGTCATACCCCAAGAGGATATTTGATTCCAGATGCAAAAGCAGATCCTAGCATGCATTTTTTCAATAGTTATATCAATTTCCCAGAGAAGAAATCTGATTTCAGAATTTTCAACATCTAAAAATGTAGTAGTGTGTATAGAAAAGAGGGGAGAGAATGTAATGCAGAACATTAGGAGCTTTGCTAAAACAACTGTACCCCTTGATGACCCTCAGCTCTACTGACAGCATTGTCCAACAGGCTAAACTAAATCACACCTGGCCTCAAGCATCTTATGTCCCACCAATGGACCTACGTTTTTGGGAAAGCCTAGAGTATAGAAGAGGGCTGAGTAGCAATGAATTGCCACAACACAAGGTTTCACAGGGTACGGTTTGAAGGAGGCAGCCTAGATTTTGCATGCTGTGCAGTGCAGACATGAACAGTTTCATGTCCCGAGTAAAACTGTTTAAAGACAACATAAAACAAGTCCAGCCTGGAAACAAGGGAATGATTTTGATTATGTCCTCCTAGCAGACCTGCTCTCTCTTGTGCTGCAGACTCTGCAAACTTACATTTCTGGCTTGTTTTCCCCTGTCTTTAGGCTACACAACTTTTCTTTTAATTAGTTGTTAATCCTACTCTAAGGCACAACTACCCCTCATTGTCTGGATAGGAAAGAACATTTCCATGAGCTGTAAGAGCCAAAATAAGAGGGGGTGAAAGGTTAAGTTAAAAATGGATGAAGACGTTCTGGACTTAGATTAGGCCTATTAGAAGCAGGCAGAGGACTTCAGTAACTCTCACAGACCACTTTTCTCCCTGGTAATCTTCTGAAGCCATCATAAAAACAATTCAGGCCTGCCCTCCTGAAGGAAGTATTGGTCCTCTAAAGCTAAGCAAAGCTCTTCAATGAACAACTCTCTCCCTTCATCACACAGGCATAAAGCCCTCAGGCAGGTGTAGAAAGAGGACTAAGAGTGAGGCTGGGTATCCAGATGAATACACTACTTGTTAAAAAAAGAAGAAAGATTGCCTCAGTCAGAGTGTTTTTGTAGTTCTGAAGCTGCTTCTCAGCCTGGTAGAGGTAAATTTCCTTCTATCCAGCCCATATTTAGATGCCATTCCTCAACTGTACTGTCTCCTACTCTCAGAAATCAGCCAAGTATGAATATTTCCTGGAATTTTTGTTATAATCTTAAAACAAATGTCATCATAAGAGCACAGGCTATGCATCAGTCCTTTTCCTCCCAGAATTAAAGCTCCTTTGTTAGTTTTCAAGAACCTGAGTATGTAAGATTTCTTTCCCTATCTTCAAAGCATGGCCATTTGGCACATAGTAATGGCTCTGCAATCTCTCCAGCTGACTAATCTCAAAGTAACGCTGTTAACTTACTCAGTGTCTGTCTTTCCTAACTGACTGAGATTCAGCAAAAGGTGCCCCATACCTTATGAAAGAAATGCCGTGACAGAGAAGAGGGAATGATATTTCACCATCTGGAAGGGTCAACAGAAGCCTCTTCACCGATACAGGCTTACAGGCTTCCAGTCAGCACTGTATCAGCAGCTGGAACTAACTCCCACTGAAAATGTTGATCTCAAATCGCAGCAACTGCATTGAAGCTAACACTGGAAATCAGAAGGAGGCAGCTATGCAAATGACCTCTTTTACCTACCATCTGTATAAGAGCACATGTCATACATGCTCCATCTGTGGATAAAGCTTCATTGTAATTTGAAGTGTAAAAGTTATCATATCTTTCTGTCAGAAGTCAGTACTCCCCAGTGTATGCTAGTATGTAAAATGCTTTGCTGCTATAAGGTCCAATCGTATGTGCACATATGTCGGCCCTTACTGAGGCTCACTAAGTCATTGTCAGGCAGATGTTGTTTTGCCAGGTGTGCCTTTGTAGAGCTTACAGCTGGAGAACTTCCCTCCAGAGACGAGTTTTAAATTGTAGATGGGCAAACCTCAAAAGGTTTAGAGATTCAATTAAATAAGCATCTAAAAGTCTAGATGCTTATCTGAACCAGCTCAATCTCCCAAAATAAGGTTGTAGGCCTTATAGAACAAAGTCTTTTGCAAGCTTTGTTGTAAGTATGACAAAAATTATATTGTTTTTCCTCCTAATGCTGTCATTAAATTTGCAAATTATTTTAAATGTACAAAGTTTTCTCTCAATTTTGCATAAAGCTTTGGGTCAGTTTTATTTTTGCCAAATCATTTGCTGGTCCCTCATTTAAAACCTTTTGGATGATAATAATTTGATTATAACTAGGTGGAAAATCTTTCATTATGTTAAATAAAAAAAGGAAACTCTGAGCTATGTATCTTATGAAATATGTTTAATTCAAAGAGCAGAAAGGAGGTATAGAAATCAGGCTTCAACTCATCCATGTATTTCAATATGAGAAATAGGGTATTACTACCAAGACCAATGATTCAGGTAATTCTTTTCATTCTTTCATGAGAAAGCAATAAATTTGTAATTTGAAGGAGTTCAATAAAAATCCTCAATTTTCTGCTGTAAAACATTAACCAAAACAGAGAAGCAGCTAAGTTTTTGATAGACCATAACTTTCATTTGGGCAGTTTGGAAGATTTGATGTTGTTTGAAGCAGTAATGTTCCTTTTTGTTTCATGTGGTAAACACTTTAGAATTCTTGGTAGATTGTGAGTGATTTTTCTCAGACAATAACAAAAATTTGACAAGATGAATAGAATTGAGAGAATCATTTGTAGTGGACAATTCTTTAAATAGGTATGGCTTATTTCTACAACCCAAAATATTACCCCAAAGAAAACAAAAGAAGTGATGGAATTTGCTATCAAGGTTAATAGAAAATTCTTTTCTTGCCAATGGAATGACTCAAAATAATTCTCTCAAATGATTAGTTATTTAGGATTCTGTGTTGGTAACAACTGATACTATTGCTCAATGGTTAATAATTCAATAACTTTTAAAATATGTTCAGTATTATTTCTTTTATTTTTTCTGTAAATAAAGAAAATCTTGTATACAAGAAGAGATATTTCTCAAAACCATATCAGAATTTCACTCAAAAAGATACTAATTGCTAGCATTACTTATTATAATATGCTAGCAAATAATTGTAGAATATTTTTGTAGACTGGAAGAAATTCATAACAGAATTATAACAGAGAACTATAATTGGCTTGATGGGAATGAGTAAAAATGCAAAAATTTCTACTAGACATTGAAATCGATTAAATGAAAACTATCTGAAAATATTATAAAACTGCAAGTAGGAATCTCACAGTTCTGTGTGGCTGCATTTGGCTATATTCATGGCTTTTCAGATGGTCCTAAACTGACATTGTAGGACAACCTCTATTTTGCTACACCAGTTCACAAATATCTCAATGCTATACCTTTATTTACCATATTACCTGTATATACATGGCCAAGAGCTCTGTAGACAGTTGTCATCTGGCATATATACTGCATTATATATTGTCATTCAGTGCATTAATTCTGAAAGAAACACGAACTATCATAGTATCATAGAATGATTTGCACTGGAAAGGACCTTAAAGATCATCAAGTTCCAACCCCCTTGCCATGAGCAAGGACACCTTCCACTAGATTAGGTTGCTCAAATCTTCATCCAACCTGGCATCCATGACTTCTTTGGCAATCTGCTCCAGTGCCTCACTACCCTCACGTAGCAGGTGGGAGGCTCAAAACAAAACCAAGGAAATATTAGTGATATATTACATTCTTAAACAACAGAACAGGTACTGTTGTTGGTGCTAGAAGTTTCATTTTGAAATGCAATTGGATGAGATCATGGAAGAATAACTAGTTGGAGTCCACCAAACACCATTTTTAGCTCATGACACAAGATACAAAGTGATGAAGACTGGGAGAGTGTAATAGGAAACATCCTATATGTACAAGGCTAAATCAGAAAAGACTGAAGGGCTGTGAAAAAGACAGTTTAATCCCAAGAACCTCTTTGCTTTCAGATGAGAATATATGCCCAAAAGCAACTAATGTACTGCATGTTCCTGAGGTCATGATGAGCAAATCACTGGCACTGATACCTCAGAGATGCAGTCACATTGGTCAGTGTTCAGCTAGCAAGATGCTTTTATAGCTTCTGCTTATATGTTAGTTGGCCTACATGAATTCCTTTATTGTTTATCCTAACATCAGACTTCTATTAAGCAGCCTAGATAGATCTCCACAAGAATCTCAAAGGAGATTACTATTAATGACTCGTGCAGGAGGTTAACAGAAGTATCTTTTCTTGTCTTGAGTGTTGCACTTCTGATTGCTCTGCAAGAACTCTTTACCAACTTTTTTCAAAAGGAGGATTTTTCAGGAACTAATACACAGAAACATCCAAGAATTACTCTGCAGCCAGTCAATATTCTGAAGAAATCTTTGTTTTCCAGAAAATTATCTGATAAGATTTGCTTACTGAATTAGCTAAATTGCTTTAAAATAGTTCAGTTACAGAAAGCCTGTGTTCAACAGTTTATAAAACATGTAGAAAAAACTTCAGCTGGCTAGGTCTGCATTTCAGATTTATGATGCATTCCAAACCATCTGAGTATCAAATGGCTTTCTATTTTGTTGCCAACACCATCTTCAGTGGTGGCAATTCCTGATTAATCAGAATGTGAGATTGGTGAGTATGTTCAATAATGTGCACGTGATTCAGGTATTTCACTACTGATACTGGTGTTAACTCACATATTATTATTATTATTATTATTATTATTATTATTATTATCCCTGGAGATATCAGTATGGAAACATAATGTTTGGATTACTGACATAGTGTGGATTTTTTAAAGATCAGGGTCTCATAGTGTCATTGAGAAGACTGAAAAAAAATGTAAAACTTCTTGTAGAATAAAGATATTATGCTCAGTTGTGAGAAATGGGTAATCTTGTTCATAAAAACACCTAGATAATTTTTTCAATCACAGTCTTGTTGGTTCTGATTTCTTAAAACTTCTTCCACAGGATAATTTCTGAATCCAGTACGAAGATGGCTTGTCTGTAGCAGTCATTCCTGGAATTGCAGGTCTAGTTCTCTTCAATTAACTGCATTTTGCCACAAAGGTAAGGCCATTCATGGGAAAAAAAGAAATATATGTGTGTGTATATATACACACACAGGGAAAACCACAGTTTTTATAATAGATGATGGACTTAGAGTTATAGATGCTTGTGTTGTTCTACTGAAAAAAAAGTACTGATTGTATTTTCTTCCTTTAATAATAAAATATTGCTCTTTTCAGAAATGGTCTTTATTTTTAAATGAAAAGTTAATTTTAAGATAAGGCTATATTTTCAAACATAAAAGGATTTCTCTTATCTCACTTCCTGACACACTGCTTTAGCTGCCTTTTCTTTAAAAAAAAATCATTTGACCTCTCAGAGGACTAGAATTAGAGATAAAACATTGTAGATTCCTGTGGAGCTGACAGACAACTGATCGAATATTTTTCAGTTGTTCTATCTGTATCTTAACAGGGGGAGATGAAAAAAAAAAAGCCACATTGGAAGAGCACCAGACTGGTTTTCTGTAATTTATTTACAAAATCTTCTGTTGGTCACAGAAATCCTTGGTTAAGCTAACTGACTTGTAAAAGAATTTTTTTTATTACTGGTTTGTTGTTTGTTTTCTTGATGGGTTTATTCACTGGTTTTTTTTCATGGTATTTTCTACTTTATAATGTCATAAAAGCTATGGGAAACACTGACCTTTTTTTCAGAATGTTATTTAAAAATAAAAGCCAAAACACCCAAAAGAAAACTTGGGAACTTTGTTCATTAACTTAGAAATTAGCTCAACCACAAATCAGTGTACACCTCCTAAAATAATTGTCTCTTTCTGGTATTTCCCATATAATACTCCTTCACTGTGTAATGCAACATAGGTAAATCAGCTGTCTTTTAAGTAGACTTGATGGCAATTAAACCTGATGAATAGTTTCTGCAATTCCAAGGTATAAATCTTTGCTTCTTTCAACCTTGTTATTAATATGATTTTTCAACCCAAATAAAATGTTGTAAAATGTCATGGAATCCGAGGACAGACAGAAGATGTTTAAGAAGACAAAATGAGAGTAAAGGTCATATATATCCTTTTTAAAAGTTGAATAAAAATTAATCAAGGCCCAGGAAGATCAGACAGAAGAGCTTCATCTTCTCTTTAACCAGACTTGGCAGTTAGTCTTCATCAAGCAGTGATAAAATGGATTAGATATGCTGGCAATGTGGCCAAGACGATTCAAGTTTTCCTCTTGTGGCAGATTCCAGGGATTTATGCTACATGCAAAACTTCTGTTCAGATAAACTTCATTAAAAACCTCAGTCCTACAGTTTAATCATGCCAGATATATTCAATATAGTTTAAAATATACTGCAGTAAAGAACACAGGCCGCTAGGAGTCTGAAAACTCAGTCAGCTGTGTGTTATTGTCCATCTACAGAACCTGCAAAGAAGTTTAAAGGAAACACCTTGAGACTTGTGTGGATTTTTATTAACCTTGCACTGTAAACTGATGGGGTGCTGGTGAAAAACAAACGTAGATAGAGAAAATACAAGGTCTGCTTCACACATGAGCTCTTTATGGACAGTTTATGACATAGACTTGGAGTGGCCCAATATTGTCTCTGTGACCTTCATGTCCTAAAACTTACAGACCTTTTGAGACTTTGTTCACCCAAAGAGGACATGCCTGGCCTTGTCACTGCAAATTTCTCCTTAGTATCATTCTAAGAATCCATCATGAGCACTGGAGACAATTGCACACGCTTTTTGCCATCTCTTGACCTAAATTTCTGCCAGTTTCACTTTCTTAATCTACACATAGACTGAACTCTGGATTGTGCCAAATCACACACAGCAGGTTATTAATAGAGCCTATACTTAACTAAACCTTTGTGCTGGCACACAGATTCCACACTCACATTGATCCTATTTCAAAATAGGTTGCAAGAGAGAGGAAAAAAACTGTTCAGCCTGGTGTTTCCTTTTTTCCAAGAATAAGAAAAAGTATTACAAGAAATAAAGTTGCTAATTCTGATTTCTACAGCTCTTGTACTCCTTTGGTTTTCTGTTCTATGTTAGTCTAGTATTAAAAATAAAATTAAGAAGAATGGCTAGTCACTTAAAAGCCTAAAGATCCTTTAGTGGAGAAAAAATAAGTACAATTGGGTTTGTTACCTATGTAGATATTAAATTTGCTAGTAAAGGTATCTTTCTTGATTTCAGTATACCTTTCTGTAATATATTCTGTTAAGTTTTTCTAGTAACTTTCTTTTAAATTTTCTCTGCATCTTAAACAAAATTGTCAAGGAAGAGCACACAGAAAAAACAGTTTAGCTATATCCTATAAAGACAACAAAGGCAACATTTAGAAATCAAAATGATAATTAAAATTGCTAAAAAAGAAATCCAACATTACTAGTAGATTTCACATTATCTAACAGTACTCATTAAGACAAAACTGAATAAAACAGTAAAATAGATAATAAGTGCACACTAAGTTCCAGGGCAAATTTTCTGAGTGATCAAGTGCTTCCAGGGCTTGCAGAGATTAAAATGCTGCAGGAAAAGTCTATTTTCCTTACCAAAGTCCTGTTAATGAGTCTTGTCAAATCTGTCTTGGGAACTAAAACAGGAAATACCCTCTCAGCAGCTGTATCTGTAAATTCCTCAACTTGGGTTTTTACTCACAATCAGTGTTCTGCATTTCTAAGGCACGGTCACAGTTTTGCCTCTATTCAAAAAGTTTCAAATGCATGAGTTCAATAATGGATATTAAATACTTGTCATTCAGGTGAGCTTATAAGGCACAGGATTTCAACCAAGCTATTGAAATGTGGTAGCCAAGAAAGGACAGTTAGCTGAAACCAAGATCTTCTGAAGTATCAATTCCTGCATTATAATAAATCCATACAAATGGTTCACGTTGTTGTATACCTTTTTCATTGCTTTCAGCCTCCACATTACAATATCTGCAATACGATACTTTTTCAAAAATTGATGAGTAAATGTATGATTGTTAAAACAACCAAAAATCACTGGACAGAAAATTCTGTGAAATGATCAAGTACAAGAAAACAGTATTGGGTACACTACTTATGGTCCATACACTACCTGGTCCTCAAAACTGGTACATGCCTAAAAAAAGATTATGAAAACAAAGGTAGCTTCAGGGTCTTCTTATTTTTTAGTGGAGGGTTTTTCTGAACCAGAAGTCATTTCTGTATGTATAGTCACAACAAACAATTTGTTCTTCCATGAACACATCAAACCTCTCCACAAACTGTGCACATTTGCACCATCCTTTCGTAAGGAGTTGCATAGCTGAACTACCCAACTGTACAAAGAATCTCTTCTCCTTCTATTTGCTTCAGTGGTACTTAGTTCCAATGTTTGAAGAGTAACAAACAAATTACTTTTTTTTTTATCTTCTCCATGCTAGTCACAATTTTATTGACCTCTTTCATGTTCTTCCTCCCACATTATTTTTCTTTCCCCAAGCATCTTTTCCTTTCTTTCTAAAAGAGTCTTTCCTTGCTTTGAGTGCATCCTGTCCCCTGTCTTTTAATATTCTCCAGATCTTCTCCATCATTCTTTGAAATTCAAAGTGTCACTTGGATTTATACAGTGGCATAATAAATTAGAGGATAAACTCGTCTGTGTAGACCTCGTTATTCTTGGTGAATCTGAAAAGTGGGGAAAATGCACCAAAATGCCAAATAATTCCAAAGAGCTACAGTAGTGATGCTGCAAACAACTAAGCCCAGGTTTTTACTTTGGATTTTATTGGGTTTTCTCAATCCTCAAGATGCATAGTTCCTTCCTTTGGAAGTACAGGATACCAAATTTAAACAAGCAACTTTAAAATATACATAATTAACTATGAAACATTCTGGTTTGGAGTTTGATTTGGAGTACTTGAATAGTATCCATTACAAGTGTAGAAATTAAAAAAAAAAAATCATATAAGAGAACTATACAACTTTCATAAAACTTCCACAAGATTATTCAAGATTTTTTAAATATATATCTCTACTGTGCCACTAGCTTCTGAATGGCATGGTAGAACAAAATCCAGCACCAGGTCCAGCTGCTCATTTTATACGATGACAACTTGGGAGTGTTTCAGCTGATAATTGTCAAAAAGTTCCCAGAACACAAAGCCATAATGCTTTGATTTTTCACCCAGCTTGAAACACAAGAAAAACATTTCTTGGGGAACAGTTAGGCTCTCCAGATTGCTCAATTCTACTACTGCTCCTTTTTACTGAACATACCACAAAGGAAGCAAATTAATCTTATGTGTGAACAGGTAATGTCTGAGTCTACAAACAAAAACCTTTCCAATGTAGCCTGTGAAGCCAAAACTGCAGTGTCTGAAGACAGAAACAGCAGGCACCAGAGCAATGGCAGATGTGGGATGAAGAGGAATTAATGAAAGAGTGAGCTTGATAACATGAGTAAAAGTCAAGAACAGTGCTCCTAGATGGAAGCAAGAAAACTTAATCGAAAACAGGAAGAATTCTACCAGGAAGTTTAAAAGTGGGAATCCAGAGTCAAGACATCAGAAGAACTACAAACTTGACCATGTTAGAAGAAAAGAGCGAGATATCTAAGAAAACAGTTTGTGCTATTCTTGCCAAAAGTGGGAATTGGGGTTTTATTCATCTGCAGGATTCTTGGCATATACAAAGGAATTACTGAAAGGAAGAGTTAGTGAAGGGCATGCACAAGGCAAACAGATGTGAACTCTGGTTAATGGCCAGAAGCCTAGGTAAGTTTGGCTGCTCAGGCTACGGAATCAATGTGCAATACCTGTGCTGTTCCTGTCTTGTGAAATCTTGAAAGGTTCTCCTAATCCCTGCAGGAATAAACATGTACAGGAGACAAATTTTTTTGGGAGGGATGGCAGGTGATGCGCAGCCCAATGATCTCCATTCTGAGATGTCCTTCACTCGACTATGTCATAACTTCACAACTCTTGGAACAAGTGAAAATTATACAATCAATAAGGAGATTTCATAGTAAGTGCTTCAACTTATTAAATAAGATCGTGGAAGAGGGAAATGAAATTCCTTCTTACCATACAGGTTTGTGTTCCTTGTCAGTGTCTATGCCTAATTTTGCAGCAGTAGCCTACTTCCTGATATCTACTGTAGCTAAGCAACCGCAAAGCACAGGAGATGCTGACTGGGACAGAAATGCATGCTATATTCCACATGTGGCTGAGCTGGTAAATTGTGCACTAATAAACAATTTTGTAACTGAGAAAATGAGTCTGATTGCATCACCACAGATGTTGCACTTGAGATGGCACCTTGCACAATCTTGCTTATCTTTGGCCAAACTGGCCATTTTCAAATCACAGATATTTCCTGCAACTTTTGAGATGTAGCCTTCTGCTGCACACAAAAAGTCACTGAACCATGAAAAAGTTTAGGAAATAGAAATCACTACCAACCTGAAAGCATGATTTTCACATTATATAAAGCAATTGATCTCCATTACACAAATCTTGAGGAAGTTGCTTTTAAATGGCAAGCAGCCTGAATTTCAAGGCAAAAAGTAGTCTACGTGACTCAGAAGCATTGCAGAAATGCAACTGAATTATTTAGACATTGAACTTTCAAGTAGCTGGCCAGCATGGACAGCTGGCCTGTACTACTGTATTGTTAGATGGGTTTCCTGAGTCATAATATACAATTTTAGGAATTATTATTGCACAATCCATTACACTATGTAGGCATGGACAACTCAGTTTTTCAAACATTTCTTTTAGTGCCTTAAAAGTAATGTTTATAGTCTGTCATTTGTTGCATACATTACATTGGCTTCTAAAAGATCTGGAAGAGCCTATTACAGCTAAGCAGAATTTAATCATTAGGAAAATATTTCGAGTCATTAAAAAAAGCATATGTGCCTTGGAAAACTTGATATGTGGGATTCTAGTGGAAGGATGGGGAGAAACAACAATATTTTACTCATTAAATAACTTCTCTGATGTCATCTTCTGAACTGTGCATGGATACTGAGCAGTTCACGGAAAACACATTTGCATCAGATTCCAGGAACCGGGTTCCTTTTAGTATTCTTTGGTGGAAAATGAAGGCTTGGCTGCTTACCAGATTATTTGCTCTATGATAAATGTAAAAGTTTTACAAGCTCTGATGGATTTTCGATAATCATTCCTGAGAAATTTAATCATCACTGAGGATGTTGCAAGAAACTGAAGCGATGCTACAAGCTAAGTTGTATATTTCAGATATCAATGTAGAATTTCCATGAGAAGACTAAAATTAAGCACAATTTTTAATAGTGAATGAGAATTCCAATTATATGTGATCATGATGTCTTGGTAGTTATGTGACAATGGCACATTTTAAGATCAGTTACATTTCAAGTTGAGCTATCAGTTGCCATGCTTGAAGTAGACTAAACTGATAAAATCACTACAGTGAACACCACTCCCAAAGTTTTATTTGCACCTCTCTTTTGGTCCCTGATATCTTAATCTTTTGTAACAGGCTGAGACAACTTCTCTTGGCATTAAAATACATTGGGTTGTTAGAATAGAATCATAGAATCATCAGGTTGGAAAAGACCCACCAGATCAAGTCCAACCATTCCTATCAAAATCTAAACCATGCTGCTCAGCGCCTCATCCANTCTCTGGACTCACTCCAGAGCCTCAACATCCTTCTTGTGGTGAGGGGCCCAGAACTGAACACAGTATTCAGTCTCACCAGTGCAGAGTATTTTAGCTTCATTATTCCCAGGTTTAATACTACTGAATGGTAATAGTGTTTCCAGATCTCTACACAATACCATGTAAATCTAGGCAGTACATTACATAATCAGAATTATTTAATTCTCTTTTTTTTGCTGATTTCTGTCAACATTGTCTCCTGAATACTGTTACTACGCAGCATACTTACTACATGGTGGCAATCTGCACACAATGCTACTATTACAGTGAGTATACATGTTGTGGTTTGAATCTTCATGATAATTTTTTCATAAGTGGATAATCTGATGCCTCATTCTGAAAACTGTTTTTATCAATAGGACTGATACAAGACTTTTTTCTCTATCTAACTGCCTGTTTTGACAAAACTGGGAGATATTTTGCATCTCTGCTCTCTGCAGCATTTTGACTGAAGTCGAAGTTTTTGAGGAAGTAGATGTAGTGACAGCTTTTTCTGACAGAGATACAGACTCAAAACATAAGTTAATAAGACATTTCCTTAGGAAAATTCCAGTCTCTTTATCTCTCACTGGGTGAGTCACTTTTACACAAGAATGTTTGTGTTTTCATTGCAAGCATTTAGGCTCTGTTATTCTCATATCTCTCCTGAAAAGATTTACTGCCACAGAGAAAATTCATGGAGGAAATAGACACTCTAGGAGAAAGAGTTTTGCAGTGGAGACTTTAGCATCAGAAGAATGATTTTCAAGATGCTGATGATCCTAGAAAGATACAATGTGTCCAGTTCCTCTGCTGGGTCACCATAGTAACTAATGCCAGAGTTCTGCTAAGAGAGGACAGTAAGGTAGGGGGATTTTGTTTGATTGTTATGGGGCCTTTTAAAATAAATTTAATAGATAGATCCTAGATACAACCAGAGTTCAAATGGGCTTGAAGTGTTGCACTGTGAGTCTCAGTGGGTCTTACAGGAAAAAAAATGCCAGAGCAGTCAATTCAAGGGAACCAATATATATTGACACTTATTTTATAATGTGTGAAAATCAAATAGTCCGATTTCTTCATCACACCTGAAATGATATCTATCTATCCTCACTGTTTCTGACACAGTCTTAAGCAAGCCAAAGAAGGTAAAAGTATGTCTGGCATCCATGCAGCTAGGATTATCATCTTATGGCAGCATAGCTGACATAACTAAATTAATTTGACTTAAGAAATCAGAGAAGTCTTGAACTGTTGTCTTGTAGATGACAAACCAGTGCCTTATCAGCTAAGCTACTGAGGTCCAGTCTACAGCACTCTTAAGTGTGATTTCATCTAAGTAATGTGTTACTGAGTGTAACGTCAAATGAATCTATCAGTTTGCAACCTTATCTAATTAAAAGAAAAGAAAACTAAATGTATATGAGCAGACAATTAAAAGGCTGTAGCAGATCAGTTCTCAGCATTTTTATAAAAATTTCAAAGTGAATTTATCATTCCTTTGAGCTGAAACAAGCATCTTTTATTAAATTTTTACAAATTATATGAAGATAGGACAGACACTCCTATTCTTTCTTGCAAAAATAAACTGCTACTCAGTGTTTAAATCTATCCATATATTTCCCTGGTTTTATTAGAAGACTGATGTCCAAATTATACCAACTTAAACCCACATAAAACTTTTGTATTTCTCATTGGCTGACCACAGGCCAAATCATACAGAATTTAGGCCATCTTAATTTGGGTCTTACTCCATGCCAGGAAGATTTCAGTATTTCTTTGAGATATAATCTGTTCTTCAGGTATATTTGTACAGGAAAACAAAGGACTCATCTGAACAATTTTGCTTGAAACCATATCCTTTGGGATTTTTGCTTTTGGATTTGTAATGACCTGTATCACTTGATATTGCCAGCAGCTGTGCTTTCAAGAAAAAAATGCCATGCAAATGCAGTATAACTCCTACTCTGCTGACTTCTGGTCATCTAGACAAAGTTAGCACTCAGACAGTATGTGTCAGACCATAACTTAGCATTAGAATAAAAGATTTCCTTGACCTAGAAACACCTGTTAAAACTGTATGGAACCCACTCTTTTGTGTCACATGTTACCCACAACAAATCTTAACTCCTCTCTTTGTTAGCAATATTATATTTTTAATTACTTAAATGTTTTTTCTAAAGGGATCTAGACACAGGGAATCATACTTCCCAATGGAAGTTACTGGGGTTTATGCTCCTCTGTTACCCTTTACAGTGTGAAGTGGGCGTCTAAATCACTTTAACATTTATCATCCCATATGATAAGTTAATTATTTCAGCTCTTGATGGGGTTTAATTTTGAAATTAAAGGTCTTAGTCTTGTATGTTCAAAGCACAATGCATATATCAAATATTATGGCATGTGTACAAAGAAAATAACCTGTGATATTCTAGATTAAAAGAAGGACAAATTACCAAAATTAGCAGAAGTCCCTGTTGAAAACCAAAACTAGAACAGAGGTTAGTATCAGACTTCAGAAAAAGAATTGTTAGAAGGAATTGTCTTGTTATTCCATTGCACAGAGATAAAGTAAATTAAGTTTGGTTTTCTACCTTTAGACCAGGCTAGTCAGAATGTTTTCTAAATTACTATGTAGAGTACTAATCATTGTGTGTTTTAAAAGCCAAAGTAGAAATAGTGGAGTTCATTCCATCTCAGATGGATACTGCAAATTTGTCTTACAGTCCCTGTTGAAAAGTATTTGTTCCACAAATAACAAGAATCCATCAAGCCTTGTAAATTTTTTTATAAAATAAAAACTTAAATCTCAACAAGTCTGATTGTTTATTTACATACACAAGCTAGGTTTTTATCCACTGCAAGATAAAGATATAATTAATTGACTTCTGCAAATATGCAATCAATTGTGGTCCTTTTGCTCATGTTTTTTTCTTTTTTCTATTTTTTTTAATTCCTAGTCATGTTCACGTTTCCTCACACAGACATGAGTCTTTGTACTTTGCTGAACTGATTGCATCTCCCATTGGAGTTCAGCACATCTTTAATTATTACCAGATCTTCTAGTATTTTCAGAAGATTTCCATTAGAAAGATCATCAACCATTTCTATCCTTTTTCTCCAAAGGAAACTTTGAGCAGACAATCTCGCTCAATAGTAACATTGACACATTGACTTTCCTCAGCCACCTCACTCAGACTACTTAAGTCTGGCTCCGCCATGGCTGGGAGCCTTAATCAGATATCATACTAACGAAAGCTATGTCAGTAATGATGTCAGATGAATGGTGGTCACATGGCAACAGTCTCATTTGAAGCAAACAGTGCCACACTTGTTTTTAGTCTGCTTTATGACTCAACTGAAAAATTACTTTGTTCACAACGAAACACCAATAATGTATGAGCTGTTACTGTAGGATTTTAGCACATCTACTGTTTTCTCAATATTCTTTTAATATACCTAGCTAGACTAACACCGTAAATATCATTAAAATAAGCAGATGAAAGCTTGGTAATACTTTCTAGCATTTCAGATCCTCAAAGCAATGATATTATAGAAAACATACAAAGAAGAAAATATTTTATTGTTGCATGCTGATTTAGCTTAAAGCAGATTTACACATTTGGAGAATAAGGAGATTCAGTCAGCAGTCCTGCAAGGTCCCAAAACCATGGATTTCCTTTCCCTGCTTGGGATGTCAGTAGTCTGGTAGGATATACAGAGGGCAGAATAACCTGGCAGAGCAGGAGGGAAGCATTTGCCCTCTGGCCTCACGCACACTGTGACAAAGCAGAAACCCCATCGTCTCCTAACATTTTATTTGAACTCTCTGGTTTCCTGGTTTCTGAAGTAAAAATGTCCCTTCTTGTTTCTCATATGCAAAGTTAGTTCCTTTTATTCTCAGAATGGAATTAGAGGCAGGTGTGATTTTGTCAGTGTGAAGTACTGGTAAGACCACTGATTTCTCAGGGACCCTGATGTTGTTTAGAAGCAGTCAGTGGCAACACAGCAGTGAGGTTTTGCTAAACATCATAGTCTAAATGGCTGATCATTGGTATCCACAGAAAGTAAATGCCAAATTCAACTACCAGAAATTACTGTAATGGAGAAAAATTGCAAGTAACCATGTCCTGAGGCAGGCAGCTACATTTTCCCATTACTGTTTAGCCTGCAATCTCATAATCAGCTAAGATAACAGGCCGCTATGGCTGCTGAAAAGTAAAAACCCCATGCCACTCTCTGGCTGCTCCTTCTCGGCCCCTTGCAGAGCAGGTAATGTGAACAGCTACAGGACAAGCTGGCACTGGGTGGCACAGCTTTGTGAGGACTTGTTCTACCGGACAACATGCAGGTGCCAGGACAGTGGATGAGAGCCGCTGCAGAAGTGAGGAGAGCATGACCACCTCTCAATAACATCACAGGTTTATGGGGTTTAAATTCATCGTGAAGCTGCGGTATTGGCTTATAGTGAGAACCTGAAGTCCAGATGGGGTCACAGACTTCTGTTTGCTCAGTAGTACTTCTGTTTTTTAAACTTGCTGGTCGGGAAGGTAATTAAACATTGTGTTTATCCAACTGAGGAGCATGAATAATAGCAAATATAACAAAGAGAAGCTAGCTAACTAATTTAAAGCATTAGTAGCCAGAAAAGTGTGAAAAAAAATTTCAGTAAAAAACTGTCTTGGATGAATAAGTGGAAAACAAGGATCCTCAAAGAGAAAGGAAGAGAAATTCAGATGTTTGAAGAAAATTCAGATATTTGTCAATAATTAGTTATTCCTAACGGCTAATAAGAGAACATGAATTATGGATGCATGATATAGGAAATTCCACCTATAATGATATTGCACTATATATATATATTAGATATGCTAATATGATAGGACAGGATATAGTACTGTATTTATATATATATAAAATGTATATTATATATTAGCTGAATTTTAACTAGTTCATGACCCTTGAGCTCTATTGCTGTTGTCATTATTTTAACACAAAAGTAGAAATATCTGTCTCTTAAACACTGAATTTCCAACTAACTTTAACAGATTCTGTACACAAACTGCGTATCATTCAAATAGCTACGCCTGTACACTGCTACTAGTTTCTGTTGCCTTCTGGCACCACTTAGTAAGTTCTGAATGAATGAATTCTCTATCTATTGATATATACTGGGGATGGGGGAAAGAATGCAGGCTCTGCATTGAAAAATAGTATGCATACTTCTTTTACCTTCCTCTCTCAGGTCCTCTGCAACATAAATAGTCCTCAGAAAGATGCATTCATTTCATACTGCTGACAAAAAAAATGCTATATTTCTATTGGGTGTTTTTTCATTTACATTTTTCCCTCCTTTTTCAGAGATCATGTGAATTTTTTTAAGTCAGAAATGACCTGTCTTACCTATAAAAAGAAGCTGCTTTAGCTAGATACATGTTGGACCTCCTGATCAATACAGAATTCAGAGCATATGGCCCAGTAGACCAGGAGGTTGAGCATTTTTGTTC